>CM068767.1:4543399-4705753 GCA_035084275.1 Hydrolagus colliei
CGATTCGCCCACAAATATATATACAGTCAATTCACTTTGTGTTCACATGTTCTGTGAAGCTCTTTGAGACATCGATAAGATGTGAAAAGCCATTAGATCAAATGCCAGGATTACTATTATTATATTATTATTATTATTATATGATATGGTATTATTATTATATGGGGGGTGGGGAGAGAATGTCACAGAAGGAGCAAAGGCCATAGAGGCCTTCGAAGGCGAGGACCAGGATTTTGAGCTGTGTGTTGGGGGGGGCGGGGGAATGAAGAAGCCAGAGGAACCGGGCGAGGGTGGGGTGGGGTGGGGGGGAGTGGCGGGGTGGGGGGGTGATGGGGTCGCGGAGCCTGGTGCGGGAGAGGACACGAGCTACAGAGTGTTCTGGATGATCTGCGACGCTCCCAGCACTTTGCCCACGACAGGGACCTGACTTTGTTCCTGGTATAACAATGTTGTGACATGTGTGTTTGGTCAGCACACGGAAGTTCACAGGAAATAGCTGCGTCGTGGCCTCGCACTGAGACAGTCCCAGCTACAGAACATGTTCCAAAATAATCCAATATTAATAATAATAGTAATTCATCAATTCACCCACCTACCCACCTACACACCCACCCACCCAGGTGTTTCGCCCACAAAAATTACAGTCACTTCACACTATATCCCGCGGAAGTGCTTTGAGATGTCTTGAAGATATGATAAGGCTCCTGTGTCAAACACAGGGATTGCTATATATACTATTACTGTAATATGAACGCAAGTCTTATTATTAATATTATTATTAATGCAGTATTATTATTACTATGCCACCACGATCAACTCCCATTACAACCAAGGATTTGGAAACGCAACCCATTGACATTGTTCCTTTCTCTCTCTCTCTCTCTCTCTCCCTCCCTCCCTCCCTCCCTCCCTCCCTCCCTCCCTCCCTCCCTCCCTCCCTGCCCTCCCCTCCCTCCCTCCCCTCCCTTCCCTCCCTCCCTCCCTCCCTCCCTCCCTCCCTCCCTCCCTCCCTCCCTCCCCCCCCTCCCCTCCCTCCCCCCCCTCCCTCCCTCCTCCCTCCCTCCCAGGGAACACCATCTCCCTGCCCACAGCCTCGGGAGCCAAGAAGCGCTTCTGGATCATCGAGGACATGTCCCCGTTCGGCAAGCGACGCAAGACAGCCTCGTCCAGGAAGATGTTGGACGAGGGAATGATGTTGGAGGGCTTCAAGCGCTACGACCTGTACGAAGACTGCAAGGACCCCAGCTGCCAGTTCTCGCTCAAGGTCACCCACTACCACTGCACCCGGGAGAACTGCGGCTACCGTTTCTGCGGCCCGCACGCACATGTACAAACACGCGCAGCACCACGACCGGGTGGACAACCTGGTGCTGGACGACTTCAAGCGCTTCAAGTCGTCCCTGCGCTGCGGCTTCGCCGACTGCCAGTTCTCGGGCAACAGCACCCACTTCCACTGCCTGCGCTGCGGCTTCCGGTGCACGGACAGCACCAAGGTCACCGCCCACCGGAAGCACCACGGCAAACAGGACCTGATCAGCGCCGCCGGCTTCTGCCAGTTCAGCTCCAGCCTGGACTGCGAGGCCCCCGACTGCAAGTACAAGCTCAAGTGCTCGCACTTCCACTGCGTGTACCCTGACTGCAAGCACACCGTGGTGGGCATGTCGCAGATGGACTCCCACAAGCGCAAGCACGAGAAGCAGGAGAGGGGGGAGATCACGCCGGTCTCCCCAACCCTACCCCCGGTCCACGGCCACTCCCTCCAGGCCCACCGGGAGGGAGGTCTGACGTCCGCCTGCGTCTCGGCCGAGGCCGGCTCGGGTCTGGGTTTGGGCCCGGCGGCGGACGGCGACTCTCAGGACTCCTCCCTGAACCTGGACGCTTCCCTGAACCTCAGCGCGGTGACCGACGGCTCCTTGTTCTTCCTCAAAAACGCGCCGGACTCGGGCTGAACGACTCGCTGGACCTGAGCAGGAAGCCCGGGGAGGGGGCAGCGGAGACACGGGGGGGGCAGTCACCTCCCGGGGGCAGGCGGAGGAGGAGGAGGAGGCGGAGGAGATGGAGATGGAGGAAGAGGAGGAAGAAGAAGAGGAGGAGGACGCCATTGCTGACATCTCCAAACGCCTGGGCCCCCCTCCGTCGCCGTCACCCCCCCCCACCACCCTCCCCCTCCCCCTCTCGTCGCCGAGCCTGTCGGAGCCGGGGGCGAGAACGAGGACGAGGTGAGGACGCAGGAGGAGGAACTGAACGAAGATGAAGATGAAGAAGACGACGACGACGACGACGACGACGACGATGAAGACTCCAACACCAACACAGACTCAGACAGCAGCCCAGATACCACACAGCAAAGCACCACCCCACAGGGCAATGGGGCAACCTCTCGGAGTCAGCGACGGGGGCCGGGGGGGGCGGGGGTCTGTAGCTGGGGACCTGGACGGGGGCTTCTTCTGCCCCATTTTCTCCCCTTCGCCAGCCCCAGCTCCAACTCCACTCTCCCTCCACCTCACCCCCTTCCTCCTCACCCGTCCTCCTCCTCTTCCTCAACTTCCTCCCGAAGATACAGAGACGCTGTCCTCCATATTAATCTGGGAATGACAAAATGTCCTCAGCGAAAAGGTAGCCTTGAATCATTAACAATAACTTCCGGACACACCTCAGTGGAGGGAGGGAGGGAGGGAGGGAGGGGGGGGGGAGGGAGGAGAGAGCGAGGGAGGGAGGGAGGTGGGGGGGGGTGGGTTAGGGAGAGGGAGGGAGAGGTGGGGGGCAATGTGTTTGCAGCCTACATGCTCCTTTTCACATGAACTCAGAGACTCAGTGAGTTGCTGCAAACTTCCTCTATCCACACAGACGCTTCCAGACCAACCGACAGACAGGGGCAGCAATTCCCGCGGCCGAATCCGAGACAAAAGGGGAACTAAATGGATCGCGAGAGAGCGCGGGCGAGTGAGAGAACGCGTGCGAGAGTGCGTGCGTGCGAGCATTTGAGAGAGTCAGAGAAGGAGACAGAGAGAGAGAGAGAGAAAAAAATATATATACGAACAAATCGGTTTGTCCTCTTCCAAGACAGCACATCCCGGCCGGCGAGAAATGGCGATGGCAGGAATAGATGAACTTGTTCCCTTGTACGATGTTTACAACTCGACCAACATAACTAAATCATTTTAATACACAGAGCGAGAGAGAGAGAGAGAGAGAGAGAGAAAATCTATAACCCAACGTTTTAAGGAGTTGGGCTCCCAATTGTAAAGTTTTAGAATCCCTTTTCCGAGCAATCCTTGATTGCGCGCTCGCGCGCGTGTGTGTGAGTGAGTAAGCGTGTGTGTGCCTGTGTGTATGAGTGTGTGTGTGCGCGTATGTGTGTATGCATGTGTGTGTGTGTATGAGTATGTCCGTATGTGTGTGTGTGTATGCATGTGTGTGAGTATGTCTGTGTGTGTGTGCATGTCTGTTAAGATTTAATTGTTTTTCATCATTTTGGGGGGGAAGAGGGGAATTTGTTTTGGAGGGGGGGGGGGATGGGGGGTCGGGGAAGCAAGGAAAACACGATACAGTTTGAAATTCTGTGAATACTAAGAAGATGTTTTCATTTTGACCTGTAGCACGTGTGTGTGTGAATGCATGTGTGTGGTGCGCGTGGTGTGTGTGTATTGGAGAAAATATGACAATAAGAGTGTGCAAATGAAGAATATACAAAGATGGGTGAGCCCTGTGATAGCGAAGGAGACTTCAGAAACGCTTGCTTCAAAATTATTCTTATTAATATTCTTATTATTTTTAATTTTTGGCGTGTATGTGTGAGAGCCGCTCACTCGCTCACCCCCAGAGTACGGACTGTGTAAATGCCTTTGCCAAGCAAATTTTCCCCTTTCCCGCCCCCCCCCCCCCCGTTCATTCGTTCTCCTTTTCTTTGTACCACCACCCCCCCGAACGGAAACTGGAGGTTTTACATCGACCTGACTCCACTCTGCTCTCTGCCGATCCCCCAAGCTTCCATTTCTCTCACTGGCTAATTTTGTTTTGGGATGCGATGGGGGTGAGGGTGGTGTGTGTGGGTGGGTGGGTGTTGGGGGGGGGGCGTTGAGGAGCGAGAGAGGACGAGAGGGAGGGAGGTAAAGGTTTTAACTCGCTTTTTAATTCGACGCGTTGGAAACCATCGGTTTGTTTTTGTAGATAGATAGGTATGTAATGAAGACGATTTCAAACAAAGTTATTTTTTTAATACCGTATTTAAAACAAGAGGATTCGATTAGGTCTATATTAGGCTGTTTGATGTTTTTTCTTTTTCTTGTGTGTGAGGGAGGGAGCGAGGAAGGGAGGGAGGGAGGGAGGGAGCGAGGGAGGGGGGGGGGGGGGGGGAGGGGGTGCGAGTCCGAACCGAAAATAGTTTTTCTCCTCGTTTATTTGTCAAACCCCTAGTGAGTCCGCATCAAAATCATATTGTGAGAAAGAAAATAACTTGAACCCAAATCATCCGAGAAAAGATATCAAGGGCCTCAACACTGCGTCAGTATCACCACAACAACAACAACTTGCACTTATATTAATCACTGTATTCACGGGCGGGGGGGCAGCAGAGTCTCGGAGCTCTCTCTTGTGTAGCCTCATAATAACAATACAATAATAATCCTTACATTTATATCGCGTTTTCCCACATCTTAGCGACGTCTCAAAAACGCTTCAACCCCTTGTTACCCAACCACCGTGTCCTCCTCCTCCCTCCCTCCACTCCGCGGGCTCCGGCCTGCTCCCCGTCACCCCCCACCCCACACCCCGCACCCCACTCTCTGCCCCCACTCTCTGGAACTCCCATTCCCTCCGCCTCCCTCCCTCTCTCCCTCACTTGCCTCCTTCTAGGTCCCATCTCAAGGTCCCATCTCTTGCTCTGCACCTTTGATCTCCCCTCCTCCTAAACCCTACCCCTCCCCCTCCCCACCCTCCACTCTAACCCCAACCCCGCCCCAGCCTCGGGCCCCAAATCCCTGACCGTCCAAGCGCCTTGGGGAGTCCTCCCTCCCTCCCTCCCCCACATGAAAGGCGTTGAGTAAATGTAACTTGTTGTTGTTGTTCAATGCTTTGCCTTTGCTGAGCTCATCCCTCTCTGTGTTGTCTCTCAGGTGTGTGAAGCCTCTCTGTGTGTGTGTGTGTGTCTGTGCAGTCTCTCGAGGTGGTGTTTCAGATGCAGATTAATGGCTGTCTGTATATCTCTTTAAATATATATATTTTCTTCTTCTTCTTCCCCTTTTTGCTAACCCCCCCCCCCCCCTTCCCTCTCTCTCCAGCGTTAATTGTTCATGTGAACCGATCAGATTAACACCTCATTAGTTCCCGACCGAGAGACTCTAACCATCTAAATGTCCCTTAAAAATCTCCCATTATTGTAAATACGCCAAGATTTCCCTAAATAAATTAGTTCTACTACACACACACACAGGGACACACACACACAGACACTCTCTCCCTCTCTCCTGCCTCCTGTCCCCCCCATAAAGCCCAGTGTATAACACTCTCCTGGCAATTTTAATGGTTAATATTATTAAAATTAGTATTAAATGGTTAATTCAGTTATAAAATTAGTGTGGCATTGAATGGGGAGAGGTCTGCCCAGGGGGTCAACACACAAACACACTAACTAGTGGTCTGTGCTGTGCTAATATATATAAAATATATATTAAAAATTGGGCAATTGTTCAATTGGTTCTAGTCCATCAGTCAGTCAGTCACACAGTCAGTGCGGGTGGGGGGGGGGTGGGTGGGGGGGAGGGGGGTTCTGAAGAGCTTCCAGTTTGTGTCCCGGCAGTAACTTTTATTTGGAAAAATATCACATTGAGGACCCACTCAACACCAGCAACCACTGGGTCCCCAAAATGTATTTTTTTTTTTTTTTTTTTTTTTGGGGGGGGGGGGAGAGGAGGGGATGGGTGGGGGAGAGGGAGGGGTTGGGGGGGGAGAGGAGTGTGGGGGGGTGGGGAGAGGAGGGGGGGGTGGGGAGATTGAAGGCGATTTGCCATTTTCAGGTGAGAGGAGTTGAATTCAGCCACAAGTTGCGGACTTTCCTCAGGGACTTTGTACAAAGGAAACTAGGTTTTTATTCTAAATAAAGGAAGAGGAGGGAGAGAGACACAGAGAGAGACACATAGACACAGGGGGAAGCTTGAGAGCAGAGGCTCAGTGTGTTTGGAGACAGTCCCAGTGACAGTGGAGTCAGTGCAGTGATTTGCTCAGTGAGTTTCAGTAACCAGAGCAGCAAACTCTATTTGTATCTGGTTCACGCCTTTTTAGCGCCTGGGGACGCCCTGACGTGTCAAGGCGCGAAGTAAACAAGCGTGACTGTTGTTGTTGTTGTGGCTTGTGTCGGGGGGGGGGGGGTGGCTTGTGTCGGGCTGGGGGGGGGGGGGGTGGCTTGTGTCGGGCTGGGGGGGGGGGGTAGCTTGTGTCTCGGGGGTGAGAGATCAGTCCTGACGGCGGGAGTGAGTTGGACTGAACTTAAAAACACAAGCGAGTGTTATTGGCTCACCTTTTAATATTTAATATTGAATTATCTGTCAGTTCATTGTTTTTGTGTTTACAGCGAGAAGCTTGTGTTTGAGGGGGGGGGATGTTAATTGGGGGGGGGGGTGGGGGAGTAACAGTTTCTCTTGTTTTCTTTGGAGACGACGAGTGAATTAACTGGAGCGCAGTTCCTCGCTTTCCCCCCTGATGTGTCTGTGCTTCTCGCACAGGGATTGTTTAGATTATTTAGTTGACAAAATAGATGAAGATTTGAAATGAAATCTGTGTGATAACTAAACAAGCTCACGGTGGGGGGGGGGGGGGGGGGGGGGGGGCAGGTAAATGTTTTAACCCTGTATCAGTCAGTTTCCATCTTCATGGCGAAGCTGAGCCCCTCACAGAGAGGATGATGAAGCCGGTGATTGGTTGGATCTCATGTTAAGGTCGTTTTTAACCGCAGAGTAACCGGCTGTTTGGTGAGACGTGGACCCCGGGGGGGGGGGGGGGGGGGGGGTTCTGTGCGTGAAAAACTGTGTGATAACTAAACAGTTTTAGCTGCTGTGGGGGGGTCTGTGTGGAGCTGCGGGACTCGGTGCTTTCTTATTTCATTTATTTTAAAACATTGTGAAAACGTGATTTTTTTTTGCCAGAGATTTACAGACAGTGGCTCAGGTCAGTTGTGATACACACACACACACACATATATATACACACACAGATACACACACACATATATATACACACACAGATACACACACACATATATATACACACAGATACACCACACACACCCACACACACACACATATATATACACACACAGATACACACACATATATACACACAGATACACACACACACATATATATACACACAGATATACACACACATATACACACACATATATACACACAGATATACACACACACACCGCACACACATACATACACACAGATACGCACACACATACAGATACGCACACAGATACACACACAGATATACACACATACATACACACACATTACTACACACACACAGATACACACATATACACACACCCAGATACACACACACAATCTACATACAATACAGTAGATTTACATTTATATGGCACCTTCAGTTCTGAGGGATGTGTATGTGTGCGTATCTACAAACATACGCAGATACATATACATACACATACACACGCACACACAACATGTACGTACACACACACACTAAACGCACACACATGTACGCACACGCACACATTAAACACACACACTAAACACACACACTGGACAGTCAGTGATAGAAAGGGGAATAATGGAGTAAATGTGAATGATTTGCTGCTGAGCCTGTAACAGGAACACAAGCCAAGTTTGCTGCGTCTTGGTCGCCCCCGAATGAGAATTTGAGTTCCGACGTCAACTCCTAGGAGTGAGGGAGGGAGGGAGGGAGGGAGTGAGTGAGGGAGTGAGTGAGTGAGGGAGTTAGTGAGAGAGAGAGTGAGGGAGTGAGTGAGAGAGAGAGTGAGGGAGGGAATGAGGGAGGGAGTGAGGGAGGTCGCTCTCACATAAAACAAATACAATCGCACAATTATCAACAACAACAACAACACCGCAGCTCGAATAACCGTGTTCCCGGCCTGCCACCCCCCCCCCCTCAACAAACAACAGCCTTCAGTTCTCAAAGGGGTAAAGGAACGAGAACAAAGTTGGGGGTGGGGGGGGGGAGGGGGTGGAAGCGGGGGAAAGAGAGAGGGGGGTGGGAGGAGAGAGGGCGGGGAGAGAGGGGGGTGTGGGGGGGGGGGTTGCATTTTGAAGGATTTTCTTGGTTTGTTGCCAGTCATCAATTCCGGAATAACCCACTGTCTGTGTGTGACCACCTCCCCCCCCACGCTTATGAGCCCCTAGAAGCGATCGAAACACTAAGCAAAGGCTGTCTTGCGACTGTTTGAGCACTGACACGAACCGTGTGTGTGTGTGTGGGGGGGGGGGGTTCAGGTGTATCTCTCTCTCTCTGTCTCTCTCTCTGTCTCCTGATGAATTAATAATAATAATTTTTTTTTAAAAAAAGACAAAAGGACTTGAATTGTTTTTGTTTTGTAGACTTCGAATTAACTCAGAGTTTCGTAACGAACATTAGTTGCTAATAATTTAAACACCGTTATTCCTCAAGAGTTTTGTGTTGTGTGTGTGAGTGTGTGTGTGTGTGTGAGAGTGTTTATTTTTTACACCCGCTTATCCAGTATCGTTATCTATTTAAGACAAAAAAAAACAAGTTCTGTCTCGGATTTACAGAGGCAAATTTATTTTATTTTTTTCGCGTTTCCCCCCTCTCTCTCCCCCCCCCCCCCCCCCCCCCCACCACCTCCACCCCCCCCCCACCCTCCTCCCCCCCCACACACCCCCCCCCCATTGAAATACAATGGGAGGAAATGAAAACTGTAAATGGCTTAGAGTTGGGAGTCAGTTTGTGAACTTGGGGGAAAAAAAGTTTTGTGTGTCTTTATTTTAATACATTAATTAGAGCATGTTTTAAATCTGAAGTTGTTAACTTTTCTTTCTCTTCATTCTCTCCCTTTACAGTGTTCCCCCCCTCCCCCCCTTTATTATTATTATTATATATTAATATTAAAAATTAAAAAACGGGGTAATGCACCTCCAGATGTTTTGTTGTTTTGGCCCGAGGCGGCAATTCTCTGTAGATAGTTCACCAGAAATTATAATGAAGAAAGTTGACAAAAAAAAACCATTTAAAAAAAACAAAAAATAAAAAAATGATCATAAAATGCAACCACAAATAGGCAGGAGCGACCCCCCCCCCTCCCTCCCCCACTCCTCCCTTCTCCCCCTCCCTCCTCCCCCCACCCCTTCCCTCCCTCCCTCCCTCCCCCCCCTTACTCAAAATCGTTTTAAAAAGTAGTCAAAAAAACTGCTGAGGCGAAAAAATGATCCTCATTTTACTGTTAATTTTTACCTAAAACTGGATCGATCTCTCTTTATCTAAAATAGAGGAAATTAAGATAAAAAAGAAAATGACGATGTAGCAGAAAAGAGAACTGTAGCCTTTGTAATATATATATATATTGCACACTAGGATGAGAAGCCATCTCTCTAGATCATATGAATTTATGTAATTTTTTCTCTCTGTGAAGATTAGACCCACATAATGTATATGGCTCTGTACAATGGAAGCAACTCAACTTTTTTTATATGGTTTGGTAAATAAAAAAAAATGTTGCTTCAAATACTTGAATATGGATCCCTTGGCACCTATGTTATTGATAACTGAATATTTTTCCACTTGAATTCTAGTGCTGTTAGAAATTTAATATATGTGTTTTATTTATTTGATTGGTTTTGCATGACTGATGCAAGGGTTTGAGATTTTCACTCAATAAAAACTGGAAAAAAAAATAACCCAAATGGATTTTTTCGATGTCTTTTCTTCTGTGTTGTTTCTGACTCGCCCCCTCCCCCCCCCCCCCCCCCCCCCCCCCCCCCATCCCACCCGCCTCCCCTCCCTTTTACATTCCTCCCCAGAAATCGATCAAACTGTTAAAAGATTTGCTCAGCGCCTCTCAAGCCAGGAGGACGTCTCGAGGCGATGGACAGTCAGGGAAGGTGGAAGAAAACCTTTCCAGCTGCTTTACAATCCCAGCGGTTACCCCCCACAAGACACACTCTGAGCTCCCCCCACACCTTCCCCCCACACCAACACCCAAGCCTTGGCTCTCGCCAACCTGCGCCTAATACTCTCTGGAATTGGGTAAACAGGATGTGACGGAGAGAGAGAGAGAGAGAGAGCGTGGACTCCATTCCGACAATCCGTCTCTGGGATTTCCACGTGTAGGTGTAGGTACCGGACTTCTCAGCTCGGGTTTGGAGACTCTTACAGCAACGGTGACCTTACTGAGCTGCAGCGATGACTCAAATCCTAAATTCTCCACTCGCCCCCCCCCCCCCCCCCCCTCCCCCAGGCCCAACCACCCCACCCTCCCCCCCAAACCTCCTCCCCCCCTTCCTACTTTTTGCATTGTTTCTCTTCAGATAAGTCTCTAATTTCCTCCTAGGTGATGTGGTTTTGTTGGTTCCACGAAATCTACTGCAACAAAACATTCAGCCTTTTCGTTTACTGCCCAGAGAGTATATACAGTACTGTACTGTACAGCCAATTCAACTTTACAGTATATACTGCAAAGCGTTTTGAGACATCCCAACAATGTGATAGGGCTCTGTATCAAACGCAAGGGAGAATTATTATTATTATGTTTATTGTTCGATGGCTTTAAATTCCTCTGCAGGAAAAACATTTCTTCACTAACCTCCCCATTCCCCCAACCTCAACTTTCCAACGACAGTCCTGAGTGTGTGTGTGTGTCTGTGTGTGTGTTACTGATCGATTACCAGTGAGTAGCAATAATAATAATACAGTAATCCACCAGTTAATATTCTTAAAATCTTACAAGTCGGGAGATTGCAATGATAGGGACGGCTTGGGCTGAATCACACTGAGGGGGAATCACGTCGATGACTCGACAAACAGAACTGAACGGATAATCTGCTTCCCCCACCCACACTCCGCTCCATTGAAGCTAATTATAAACTCGCGTAAAGTCCTGACAATTCCTAAATGTTACGACTCTCGCGTTATCACCGCGAGTAGGAGGGAGGCCGAGGTGAAACGGGGGAAGTTCGACACCAAGAAAAGAGAAATACATTTTTTTCTCTCCTCCCCACCTCCCCCCAAACCCACGCTCTGTAATCTTATATTTTTCCTTCACAGGGAATAGCCTTAAACAGATTAATAATTCCTTCTAAAACATGAGGTGTACGGAGTACAGTTTCCAAATTTGCAGATGACACTAAGTTAGGGAGAATAGTAAATAGTGAGGAGGATAGTAGCCATCTGCAAGAGGATATAGACAAATTGGTAAAGTGGCAGACACATGGCAGATGAAGTTTAATGCAGAGAAGCGTGAGGTGATGCATTTTGGAGAAGAAATGAAGGGAGGCAATATAGGCTAGATAGTACAATTTTAAATGGTGTGAAGGAACAGAGAGACCTGGGATTTGTGTTAGTGACTCGTTGAAGGTGGCAGGACAGGTAGACAAGGCTGTTAAGAAGGCATATGGGATACTAGGCTTTATAAATAGGGGTATAGAGTACAAAAGTCAGGAAGTGCTGACTAACCTCTATAGGACTTTGGTGAGGCCTCAGCTGGAATACTGTGTTCAATTCTGGTCACCACACTACAGAAAGGATGTGAAGACATTGGAAAGGGTACAACGAAGATTTACTAGGATGGTGCCAGGATTGAGGGACTTCAGCTATGAGGAGAGGCTAGATAGGCTAGGGTTATTCTCTCTGGAGCAGAGAAGATTGAGGGGAGACCTAATAGAGGTTTATAAGATCATGAGGGGTTTCGACAGGGCAAATAGAGAAAAACTATTTCCACTCGTGGGCGAATCTGTGACTCGTGGTCACAGATTTAAAATAGTTTCACTCAGCGAGTTGTTCGAATCTGGAATGCATTGCCTGAAAAGGTGGTGGAGGCTGATTCAATAACAACTTTTAAAAGGGAATTAGATCTTTATTTAGGGAGAACAGGTCTGTTACGCTATGGGGAGCGGGCAGGGCAGTGGGATTGAATCGCTCTTTTCAAAGAGCCGGCACAGACTAGATGGGCCGAATGGCCTCCTTTGGTGCCGTAAAATTCTATGAATCTATGAATCTATGATGATAATACTAATAATGATTTGGTCAACTCAACCACGGCTGTTTGTGTGTGGTGTTGGGGGGAGCGAGGGTGGACACTGCTGTGTGCAATTGGCACACAGCTTTTCGCCCACAAAATATATATACAGTCAATTCGCTTTATACCGTGAAGCAGTTTCAGACGTCCTGAAGACATGATGTGGGGTCCTTATAGCTCGGTGGTTAGACCTCTCGCCTGACAAGCGAGAGACCTGGGTTTCAATTCCAATGGGGAGCGAAACCTCGGGCAAAGTTTCCTTACTCCACACGCCTAATAATCAACGTCTTAAGAAGACGTGAAAAGTGCTAGATCAAACTCATGGATCAAACTCATTATCATTATTATGTCAAATGCAATGATAATTATTATATTAAATGCAAGGATTATTATTATTTCTATGTAAGATTGTGGAGTTCCGGGGGAAGTTTGAACCTGGGTCCAAAAACATTTCTTAGAAGTGGTGGGCGGGTATTTAAAATAAGAGATATTTGTTTAGTATGTCTGAGGACTCTGCCAAAAGTTGGGATAACTTGTGGAACAGGCTTGATGGGTTGAATGGCAACTTTCAGTTCTTGTTTTTCTCTGTGTCCTAATGTAGCTTCCTCTGTTCCACCCCACCCCTCCTCACTCTCTCATCCCTCCCTAAAAACAATGACTGGTTAATTAATGATATCTGGCTCTGAGACTCAGGCAGATGCACAAAGCCATTTAATAATATATTTGTAGTGGGGGGAGGGGAACAGGGGGTGGGGGGGAAACGCTGCTGTGCGCAATTGGCTGCTGCGTTTCGCTCTCCCACAAACATACTGTCAATTCACTTTATAGTATATTCTGTGAAGCGCTTTGAGACGTCGATAAGATGTGAAAAGCCGCTATATCAAATGCAAGGATTATTATTATTATTAATAACCTTGTGTGGTGGGGAGGGGAGGCTGGGAGGGGAGATAGATAGTGGAAAATGAACGGCCTCCTGCTGTGCCCTGAGATTCTAATGTTTCTGGGTTCATTTGCGACCGAAACAACAATATTTCCTCGGCTGAAATGAGCCGTCGAGTTTCTGGAGGAATTTAAACTGGACAAGTTGGTGCTTGCCTGCGTCGATAAAATGCGAGCAGTGAGCAGTGAGCATTCCTGTGGACGACACGTTCCTCCTTCGCTCTTCGTTGATCAAAACATCGCTGGAATCGGTTCAGATCTGCCAAGTCGCAATCACTTTCCATGCTGGTTTAAAAAACTATTTCACCCCTTTGTTTTTTGCACGAGTCATTGTTTTCCCTTCGAAGAAAACAATGATTTGGTCACTCAACAACACGATAACGCGGCGGTTCGTGCGATACCGTTGCTGTGCGTAATTTCGGCCGCCGCGTTTCTCCCACAAATTGTAAAATCTATTCTGCGAAACGCTTTGAGACGTCTCGAAGACGTGATAAGACGCTATAATAATAATAATAATAATAATCCTGGCATTTGATTCAGCGGCTTTTCACATCTTATCGACGTCTCAAAGCGCTTCACAGAATATACTGTAAAGTGAATTGACTGTATATATATTTGTGGGCGAAACGCGGCAGCCAAATACGCACGGCAGTGTCCCCCACACACACACAGTCGTGGATTGAAATGAGCAATTTTATTGTCTTTTTTTGCTATATCAAACGCAAGGATTATTATTATTTTTATTATTATTATACAGCGTCTGCAGCCTGCGCCTATCTTACCCGAGGCTGATTTTCACATCGCAGTTGACGACCTCACTGGTTATTTAAGCCTTGCTCCTGAACCGAACTCTAAAGGGAAATTTGCCCGAAGGGCTCCACATTCTCAAAACATAGCTTCTGAAATACAACCAGAATACCAGAGACAGCAGCTACAATTTGTGACATCCACAGCCCTGTCTGTATCCTTCTCATGCCTTTCACATCTTCAACATTTCTCTGCAGAAACCGGCGGCGGTGGGGGGGTTCAGTGGGTATCTCGATAGGACATTAAACCACAAATATAGACTGTACAGTCAGTTCCCTTTACAGTCTATCCTGTGAAGCGCTTTGAGACACAGTCTAGAGGACGTGAAAAGCCGCTGTATCAAACGCCAGGAGTATTTATTGTTTGTTACTATTTATTTATTATTAAACAGCAGTAACCAGCCCCCAAAATATGACATTTACACGGCACCTGTCGCGTCGGGAGGACGAAGACGAGTTGTGTTTCACCTGAGCTCACACCTTAAAACCTTCCGGGCGAGATCACGCAACGACATTAACGAGGGACCTTGAAACCTTTTCAGTCACGACATCTGAGAGGAGGTGAAAAAGATAATACATTTACAATCAAAATCAAGATGTCCGCAGCAGTTTAGAAAAGGTCCTTGCGCAAAGTTAAAAGTCTCCGGGATTGTATTTTTAGTTGCTGCTCAGGAACCACTCCAGTGGGAAAGTCTTTCTATCAGAACCGGGGCGAGTTCAGTGACTTCCCTCTGGCAATCGGTCAGTTCCTAAACAGTCCGAGTTGATTGGCGGAAAGGGACTCGTACCGAAAGAGTGTTTCCTAAAAATTAAATGTTAACAGTATTACAGTATTAAAGAATAACTACAGTAATAATAGCGTTTGCATTTGATACAGCGCTTTTCACGTCTTCTAGACTGTGTCTCTAAACACTTCACGGAATGTACTGTGAAGTGAATTGATTGTGTATTTTGTGGGCGAAACCCGGCAGCCGATTATGGGTTGAACTCAATCAATCAATACCCCAAAAAACTTACGTTTATATATATTTAAATATAACTCCACCTCTTTCCCCATCTACTGACTTTACTCTTCGTCCGTGTCACTGGTCAAACGACCCCCAGCTCGGAGTCCTGCACGAGAGGCACTTTATACGTTACAAGTTGTTGTTGTGGAGATCCTGTAGCTCAGTGGGTTAGAGCCACTCACTCACTCGCCTTACAAGCGTGAGACCTGTGTTCGAATCCAGGCAGGTCAGGTCAGGGCAAAACCTTGGAGCAAGTTTCCTTACACCACACACACGACTAATAATAATCCCTCCCCCAAAAACAATAATAAATGGGTCATTTAATCCACGGCTCTGTGTGTGTGTGTGTGTGTGTGTGTGTGTGGTGGGGTGGGGGGGTGGGTACACTGCTGTGCGCAATCGGCTGCCGCATTTCGCCCCCAAATATATACAGTCAATTCACTTTACAGTATATTCTGTGAAGCGCTTTGAGACACAGGCTAGAAGACGTGATAAAGATGCTATATTGAACGCCAGGATTATTATTGTTAATGTTATTATTGTTGTTGTTGTTGTTGTGTAGACAACCCAGGCCTGTTACTGTCTCCAGTTCATCACTGATAGTGGAGGACAATGGGCTGAAGAAACCAGTTACCCTCACACAGACAGACAGACAGACACACACACACAAGACAGACCGACAGACAGACACACACACACACATAGACACAGACACAGGCACAAAGCGACATCTCCACCTTCTTCTCACCTTGACCAGGCCAGCCTGTGTTTGATGTAAATGGAACTCCATCTGCATTAACCAGCCAAGGGCAGTGCAGGTTACTGCGTCAGTAAACACAATTTACAGCTAAGTCTGTGCCGTCTCCAGCCTCACAATCCCACTGCGTAGACTATAGAGATTCCTTCATCCCAAAAGATTGAGTGTGGGGGGGGGGGGGGGGGAGGTGTGTGTAACTCAAAATGTGGGGAGGGGAGTGGGGGGTGGGGGAGGGGGTTTAACTCTGTGTCAAATGGTCTGATAAACTGTGGGGGCCACAAGTCTAGAAAGGGTTTTACATGGAATTCAAAGCTTTAGCAAGATATATGATAGTAATTAAATTTATATATATATATATATATATACAAGCCTTGCATTTGATTATAGAGCTTTATCAAGTCTTCGCCACGTCTCAAAGCTCTTTTTGCTGAATATACCGTAGAGTGAATGTGACTCTATTTTCTGGGCCAAACAGGACGCACAATTGTCCCACAAACAGTGGGTGGATTTAGTGACCAAACGCTTGTTTTTTTTCAACCATATTTTTTGGGAGGGGATTATTCTTCCCCCCCCCACCCCCCGCCCACCACACCCCCCGCAAACACACACACACTTGGCAGAGCGATCCGCCAACCGATCGACCTGGTTCCTACCACCTGCTCAGCAAACAGAGGCGTGTGGGAGCCAGGAAACTTGCTGTAAGGTTTCGCCCCATTGGCCTTGTCCATCCAAACCCAGGTCTTCTCTCCCCCCACCTCTCTCTCTCTCTCCCCCCCCTCTATCTTTCTTTCTCTCCCGCTTGCGAGGCCGCCGAACAACAGGAACCTCCCTTTCTTCCTCCGATGGAATACGGAGCAAACATTCTGAAAAACATTAATTACTGCCATCACTGGGCTGAAGATTACACATCTTAAACTCCGCGCGCGTGTGTGTGTGTGTGTGTGTGCGTGCGTGTGTGGACACAGAAATTAAGGGCCAAAGGGGCTGTTTATGACAAGCGTTGGTTTTGTAGAAGCCCACGTTTGCGGCTTCAGGTAATGAAAGCAGGTTCTAGGCCGTGGATGGGCTGGTGGGGGAATTGGGTTGCCTTTACATTCCCTCCCACTTTAAAACCTCGTGTGTACCATTAAGAGAGAGGCAACGGGAAAAATTTCCGAGTCAACAGTTTCAATCGAGTCCAGGAAGTGCTTCGGTGGGAAGCGCTGTGTTGTGTATGTGCGCGCGCATGTGTGCGTGCGTGCGTTGGAAATTGGACTGTAAAACCCCACTGCATAAGGGATACTTCTACTTCTATGGCGATATTACAGCGGCAATATTAGCCTGGGTTTAATTAACTGTAGTTAAAATGTAATTAACTGAGTCAATTAACCTTTGGTCTGCCTCAGTGCAGGCTAAGTGGTGTCACACTACCTGACCCTGCGTGTATCCCAGGTGAGTCAGGGCACCGGGCATCGACTTGGAACATTTTGTCCAAAATCCTCCCCAATGGGACAAAAATTGGAAATAATTGGGGGCTTAGAGGCCTGAATATCAACGGACTTTAATAAAGAGAAAGTCAATGATCACTGAGCAGACTTAATGATTAAACACATTATTCCCCAAACTCTGGGAACGCTCTTCCTCCCATCCCAACGCCTCTCCCCGTCCTTCCTTCTGCTAAATAAGCTGTTGTCGATGTTGTTATCTCTAGGCTCGACTTGCAGCAACTCCCTCCTCGTCGGCCTCCCCTCCAACTCTTCCCTCCACAAGCTGCAGATCATCCAAAACTCTGCAGCCCGTGTCCTCTCCCACACCAGGCTCCGCGACCCGCACCCCCCAACCCACCCCCCACCCACCCACCCCACCCCACCCTCGCCCAGCTCTACTGGCTCCCCATCCCTCAGAGGATCCAATTCAAGATCTTTGTCCTCACCTTCTAGGCCATCTATGGCCTTGCCCCCCCCCCCCCCCCCCTCCAGGCCATCCATAGCCTTGCGCCCCCCCCTCCAGGCCATCCATAGCCTTGCCCCCATCCCCCCCACCCCCTCCAGGCCATCCATAGCCTTGCCCCCCTCTCCTATCTCTCTGACCTGCTGTCCCAACTGCCTTGACTGTTCAGTGCCTCGGGACGTCCTCCGACGTGAAAGGCTCCTCTCCCGATGTCTCCCTATGTCCTCGCTTCACAAGAAATGGGGCAGTAGCAGCCGGCAGTGATCTGTGCGTGAGTTAGGGGATCTGATCTGATCTTGTGCTTTAACCAACTGAAATGACAAGCTCACACATTACCCCTGCATTGCACACTTCACCTTGTTATAAACACAGCTGTTTATTGCTCCCTGACTAGCAAGAGAAACCACATCAACATCTTCAGCGCTCGCTCACTCGCTCACTCACTCACTCACACACCTGGTTAACCAAAGAAAAGATAGCAGAAGGAACAGCTGCAGTTTATTCCACCCCCAAATCGTATCTGTCCATTTACCCAAGACTTACTATAATAATAATAATCCTAGCATTTGATAATAGCGGCTTTTCACGTCTTATCGACGTCTCAAAGCTGCTTCACAGAATATACTGTAAAGTGAATTGACTGTATATATATTTGTGGGAGAGTGAAACACGGCAACCAATTGTGCACAGCAGCGTTTCCCCCTCCACATAAACAGTCGTGGGTTGAAAATGATCAATTTTTTATTTTTTACACTTTTATTATTGTGTTTATTTGAGGGATTAATATTGTGTGTGTGGGAGGAGGGAGGGAGGGAGGGAGGGAGGGAGGGAGGAGGGAGGGAGGGAGGGAGGGAGGGAGGGAGGGAGGGAGGGAGGGAGGGAGGGAGGGAGGGAGGGAGGGAGGGAGGGAGGGGTGACGGCAAAGTTTAGTTCCAACAATAAATCCGACTTAAGTTTTCCTTGAAAAGTTTTCGTTGAAGGGAAAGATACATTCCCGTCTCGCACACCCGGCTCTCACCTGTGAGCGGTTTTCAATCAAACCCTTTCAGCCACACTAGATGATAAAGTCAGAAAGAGACAGAACCACGTGAATTTTCCAAGATCATAGACTGTATTTGAAGATGAATCGATGAATAGGTCAGATACTGAGTGAGGCGTATGTGCTTTTTTACCTAAACGTTCAACATAAGACACAACAAATGCCTTTCTGAATTGATTTTTTTTTAAATAAAGGGGGTGAGTGGGTGGCTGTGTGTGTGTGGGGGGGAATGGGTAGGTGGTGGGGGGTGAGTGGGGAGGGTGGGGGGGAAGGTTGGGGGTGAATGGGGAGGTGGGGGTGAGTGGGAGGGTGGGGGGGTGAGTGGGGAGGGTGGGGGGGAGGGGGGGGGGGAGTGGGGAGGGTGGGGGGGAGGTGAGTGGGTGGGTGGGTGGGGGAGGTTGGGGGGTGAATGGGGAGGTTGGGGTGAGTGGGGAGGGTGGGGGGAGGGTGGGGGTTGGGGGGGAGATAACACTTTGCGCGAACAACCGCTGTGATCATTTACCAATTTATATCAAACTGTTTCTCAATTGAGAGTTGAAACAAAGGCAAGGGTAAGGTGGTGTGAACGTGAGTGAGTGAAAGGGGTTGACTTTGGGGGTGGAGTTTTTATAGGCACCAATAACTGCTCACAATCCTGCTCACAATTCCCCCTTCCTCTCCCCCCCCCCCCCCCCCCCAAGTGAATTGACTGTATATTTTGTGGGTGAAACGCACAATTATTATTATTATTTATTTTTAAGAAAGAGGATTTTTTACCCCAGGAAAAAGCCATCCGCCAATCGGCTGACGACCGGGTTCCTCACTACTCACCGTTTACCGAACACTGGCACGAAGAGTCGGGAGATTTGCTTGACGTGTCGCCCTGGCTGGGAATCCAACCCAGGTCCTCTCACTTGCGAGGCAAGCGCTCTAACCCCCTTGTCTGTGTGTGTGCGTGCGTGCGCGTGTGTGTGTGTCGTTCAATTCAAGTATTTGTTTGAATACAAATTACAGTCATTCCAAGGCAAACATCACAAACCTAGTGCACCAATTTTTTCCATCCATTCCACAGCAGCGGTTCTGATCAGAACAGTCACATTTCACCGACAGACCCCATCGTGGCACATGAGTGCCAACCGCATTCAAGTTAGAATTAAAATTCTCACCCACCTCCACCTTCAGCCCCTCCCGCCCCCACACCCCACCCCCCTGGCGTGGCCTCTCACCATCATCATCATCGTCGTCATAATAAACAAAATCCTTGCATTTGATGTAGTGTCTTACACACCCAATGTCTTTGAGATGTTTTGAGACGCTTCACCAGAATACATCATGTAAAACAGAACTGACTGTATATTTTGTGGGCATAACGCTTGTGCATATATATATACTGTATATACACACACACATATATATATATTTAAAGTTTCACCCAGCAGCATTCCCACACAAACAGTCACGGAATGAGTGACCAAATTGTCAGGATTTTTTTTTGTTTAAAAAAAAGGGAGGTTATCACCCTTGTGGGAGAGCGATCGGCGAGACCGGGTTCCTACTCAAACCTCGGGTTAAACAGGAGCCTGGAGGTAAGGAAGACGGGCTGAAGGTTCCCCCCCCCCCCCCCCCCCCCCACCCCCCGGGCAGGATTCGAACCCGGGTCCTCTGGCTTGCCAGACGAGTGCGCTAAAACATTGTTTGCCGCGTATACCGTCGTTCCTTTTGTAGAAACCCAACACAGCTGAGAAAAGCGCAACATGGATAACGGCTGGACAAGGACTCAGGGTGGGGGGGGTGGGGCGGGGGGGGGGGGGCGGGGGGGTTAGTATTCCGCAGGGGACACTTCTAACAATGTTTTTGCGGGTGGGGGAGGACGTCCTCTTCACCAACGATGGCAGTAAAAAAAAACCCTTAACGCACGACACAAAAATGACACTTGTATAGAGCGCCTTTCACGTCGGGGAGGGGGTGGGTGGGGAGGGGGCGTCACGAGCTGCTGGGAGAATGTGGACAACCTGGGGAACCTTCTGTCCTAACTGTGCAAATTAAATCTTATCAAATCTGCATCTGGGTGGTAGAAGCCACACGTTATTTTCTCTCTTACTCTCTCTCTCTCTGTCTCTCTCTCTCTCCCACTCTCTCTTTCTCTCTCTGTCTCTCAATCTGGTGTCTACAGTGTGCCAACAGCATGGTTCTGCTGCGTTGCTGAAAAAAAAATAAAAGAGAAACAGCTGCTGGGGATGCAGGAAGCAAGATATTTACAGGGAAAATCAATGGAATTGTAGAACATTTCGTCGGGAGGGAGGGAGGGAGGGAGGGAGGGAGGGAGGGAGGGAGGGAGGGAGGGAGGGAGGGAGGGAGGGAGGGAGGGAGGGAGGGAGGGAGGGAGGGAGGGAGGGAGGGAGGGAGGGAGGGTGGGAGGGAGGGAACCGACCGATCGATCGATCGACCGACCGACCGACCGACCGACCGATCGATCGATCGATCGAACCGACCGAGATCCACCTTCGCTAATCAGTCCACATCGTTCTCGTTGCTGGCACCTTCCGGGCAACGTGGGTTATCCACTGGTTCGTTAATCTGTCCGTCTCCGCCCTTCCTGTCTTCCGTCTGGACGGTCAGGCACTCCTCCTCATCCACGTGACTCACATCATCGTCTTCCTCCTCCTCCTCCTCCTCCTCCTCCTCCTCCCTGCCCTCCCGTTTCTTCTCCTCCTCCCCCTGGACCTCCATCCTGACCTGACACTTGATGTCCAGGTTCTCGTTGCTCAGGACGATGGCGATGGGGGGGGCGGCCTCCAGGCTGTTGTTCTCGTCGGCCGGGGAGGAGGAGGCCGTGCAGACCGAGGAGATGTCGCTGCTGCTGGGGCTGGGGCTGTAGATGGAGGTGGCGATGGTGGGTGGCTTGACGGGGATCTGCCAGGGGGGGATTTTGGGAGCGGATGGCGACGATGGGAACTGTTGTCTAGAGGCACAAGTTTATATATATTTACATCGCAGATTAACGGCAAATCCATACTGACTTGGAACATTGTAAGATCCAGCGACAGACAGATCCTCTGGTTGTCTAAATACAACAACAACAAAATGACCCTGGTATACACAGCGGCTTTCAGGTCAGGAGGACGGTCGGACCCTGGACAGTCATTGTTTCAGACCCGAGCAGGGGTTGGAGATGGGGGGGGGGGGGTGGAGGGAAAGGGAGGGAATTGGAGTATCGATGGGACCGTCGAAGAGGAGGCGTGAGTTGATGGAGGCCAGGGAGTGGGGAGGGAGGGGGGGGCAAGGAGGAGGGACTGAGGGGATGGAGTTCCAGAGGTTGGAAGGGGGGTGGGGGCAGAGTGGCTGAAGTCTCGCCCGCCAATGGTGGGGAGGGTGGGGATGGGTCGGGGGGATGTGGAGTGGGCGGGCGGGCGGGGCGAGCTGTTAGGGGTTTAGGAGGTCGTTTAAATACAGTTAAACACTTGTGTTTGACTTCTATATACAATTAGCATCACTCTCCCACTCGTCTTTAGTCAGTGCTCTGTGTGTGTGGAGAAATACACTCACAAGGGGTGGGAGGAGGCGTGGGGGGGGAGGGGGGGTGGTGGGGGGGGGGGGGGGGGGGGGCGGAGAGGAGGGTGGTGGTGGGGGGGGGGGGGGGGAGAGATGGGATTTAGTGAACACTGTGTAGGTTTCAATCACACACAGATCAACTGTTCCAGGTTTACCTGTTCAGAAGGAGTCCTTTCAATGAGGTGATCTCAGCTTTCAGTTCACTAACACTGTGAGATTCCAGCAGCGAGTGTGTGGACGTGGAAGCCTGAAGCAAACAGAAACAACAGCTTGCGTTTTATACAAGCGTTGAGACCTGAGTTCGATTCCAGGCAGTTCAGGGCGAAACCTTGAGCAAGTTTCCTTACTCCACACACACACACACACTCACACACACGCCTGATAATAATCCCTCAATAATAAATTGGTCAGTTAGTTCAATCTAAAACTGTTTGTGTGGAGGACGCTGCTGTGCGCAATTGGCTGCCGCGTTTCGCCCACAAAATATACAGTCAATTCACTTTACAGTATTTGCTGTGAAGCGCTTTGAGACGTCTTGAGGACGTTAATACGAAGTTATCTCAACTACTATTGTCCTGTAGCTTTTCAACGCGTTATCAGGATGTCATTTTTGTCATTGGATGTTTCAGACTCAGACATTTAGTTATCTGTAGCTCAAATCATTGCACAAAACACGATTGAACAGAATAGAATGACATTAGCTATTTATGAGAATGAATGAACGACTGAATGCACTATCTATGCCGTGTGATATTCCCAGGACCACAAATAAATGCAGAAGAATTTTACATACTATTTGACTAGAAGTAAAATATCAAAAATAATATAAACTTTGTTCCTCAACCGTCTTGCACGCAAGGCTTCAAGAAGATCAAATAGCTGTCAACAAAGCATCCATTCAAAGCCCCAAAGGTAATTTGACTAACGTAAATGATAGGGCGTTTCCTTCGAAAGTAGAAAGTGATGTTATCTTTGATTTTTGTTTTTTTAAAAAAAAACAGTTTTAGATTTGAATTGCAAATAGTCTCGCAGGAGAGAGAGAGAGAGAGAGAGAGAGAGAGAGAGACACCAGCATTCATCTTTGGAAACCTCACCCAGAAGATGGCCTGGACACCAGTCGCTAACCTAGTCAAATAATAAATTGGTCACTCAATCCGCGACCGTTTGTGGGACGCTGCTGTGCGCAACATGACTGCCGCGTGTCTGTGAGTGAAATCCGTGTATGTCAGTTCAGTTTGAAGCGCTTTGAGACGTCCCGGAGACGTGATCAGGCGCTATATCAAACGCAAGGATTATTATTATTGTTATCTTGGCCCCGGGGGGGGGGGGAGGGACATGTAGTTTATTAGTTTGCGAAGGATTCTCGCATGTGGAACCTTATCAAACGCCAAATACACAGTCACTACACGTCACAGTAAGGGTTATTATTACATAACCCCATTCCAGATTTTGAAAAGGGAAACTTATATAAAAAGCCATCAAACAAAACATTAAAGACATTAGTATTGTCCTACAAGCAATCGTGGACTGAAGTGGCACATTTATTATTATGATTGGTGGGGGAGGGAGGGGGGGGTTGTTGGAAAGGAATTATTATCCCTGGAAAAGCCATCCGCCAATCGGCTGCCAACCTACTTTGTGTTGGGTAAACAGAGGCGTGTGGGCTGTCAGGAAACTTGCCCAACATTTCCTACCCTGACTGGAAATTGAACCCAGGCTCCGCCGCTTGTGAGGCGAGTGCTCTAACAACTAACTACAGAGTCTCCTCCGCAAGCCAAACCACTGTGTTTGTGGGGGCGGGGGGGGCGGGGGCGGGGGGTTATATGCTGATCAGTCAATAAATCTCCTAAATTCGCCTCAAAAATGCGCTTGTACCCACACAGTCAGTCAGGCCCACCTCGCATACAGGGACTGGCTTGGCGCCAACTCTCATCGCTAAGTAATTTTAGCAGCTGAGTTAGTCATAAACCTCCCAGCCTTAATGGTAAGTGGCTTTTATAAGGAACGTGTGGTGGGGCTGCTAATCACTCACGGGTAGCACCTGGAAACCATTTCACACAGTCTCTCTCCCACACACGCCCCCCACCACCCACCCCCACCCCCTCCCACTTTGTGTCTCCAAAAGTAAAATTCGAAATTAATTCTTCAGGATTTAGCAATGCCTCTCAGGGCCATGCCATTACACCAGCGTTTACGTTGCCACCTCTCTCTCTCTCTCTCTCTCTCTCTCTCTCTCTCTTTTGGGGGGTTGGAAGTCTCCGCACTGGCCCTGAACGTGGTGGATGCCAAGACCTGCCAGTGTGCAGCCGGCGAGAAGGCACCTGGCCATCGTCTCCTCTTCCGTCACCGTCAGCTCCATTACAGTCACCCCGGAGAGGAATCCCCTGATTGAGAGTGATTAACCCGTACGCAACCCGTCTTTCGCACGAGTGTAATCTCTCTTCACACACACGTGCGCGCGTGTGCAGGTGTTGTTGCTGACGGACACGGCAAACTCGGGTTGGGATGCTATTATTTCTAAAAAGTCTTATGGAAAAACAAATACTGTACGTGACTTAGTCTGACTGCTCGGGAAGGAGGAGGAGGAGGAGGAGGGCAGCTAACTGCACCTGGGTAATGCTTCTAAGGTTAGAGAGGAGCGAGGTGTGTGTGCGAGGTGTGTATGTGTGCGTGCGTGTGTGAGATGACAGTGATGGGCGTGTGGAAAGAGCACATGGCGTGTATGTGTCTGTGTATGTGTGCGCGTGTGAGGTGACAGTGATGGGTGTGTGGGGAGAGCATGTATGTGAGGTGTGTGAGGTATGTGTATGTATGTGTGCAAGGTGTGTGTGTGTATGTGTGCGAGTGTATGTGTGTGTATGTGTGTGAGGTGCGTGTGAGGTGACAGTGATGGGTGTGTGGGGAGAGCATGTGTCTGTGTGTCAGGTGTGTATGTGTGTGAGGTGTTTGTGTATGTGTGCGCGGTGTGTGTGTGTGTGCACAGGTTGGCTGACAGACTGTGGAGGAGTAGAGATCAGAGAGAATGGCTGATGTCCCCCCAGTGTGTGGGTTGAGAGGAATGAGAGATTGTCGGGTTTGTACTTTCAAGTTTGCAACAAAGCCGGGGACTCGGGAGATTTCCCCAAAGTTCATCAACAATAAAAACATCAGCAGATCCCGCAAACAGTCGTCTTGTTTGGAAGGTCACTAACTCATTCAAGTGGTGTTTTCTCTCTCTCTCTCTCTCTCTCCCACCAACTCCCCCCCACCCCTCACCCCCTCTGTTGTTACAAAGTAAAACCTGTGTTTTACCCTCTCGGTTGGGGCGACGTTGCGTGAGATTGTCGATCCGGAGTTGAGCTGAACTAACGTCGATTCACACAGCAGCGGGTCAGGTGACGACCGGAGACAACGGCAACTCGCACTTTATATACATCGGCCTCTGCGCTGGATAGCGCCTCAGAGCGCTCAACAGTGGCGGAGCCTGACTTCGATTCAGCGGCGGGGGCGGAGGGGGGGTGGGGGGGTTTGGGAGATCGGTCTAAGAGAAGGATTTTCAAGCACAACTTGAGAAGGGGGGAGAGGGTGGGGGGGCAAGGCGGAGAGGTTGAGGGAGAGTGCTATAGAGTTTGGGGGGCGTAGAGGCTGACAAGGCGAATTTGACGAAACGCCTTTGATGTAACGTTGAGACGTCTCAAAGCGCTTCACACGGTATATTGTAAAGTGGGGGCAACTGTGTGTTTTGTGGGCGAAAATCTATTCTACACTATTCCGTGGTATGAATGAATTACCTCCACACAGTGGTTGAGAGTGAAGGGCGCTGTGTAAAGATATCGCTGTGGCTCTCGTTAATAATTCCCTGTCATGACTTTCAACGTGATAAAACACTCCAAAAAAATGTAGGTTCGTATCTCATATGGTGGCAAGACTATTAACCCCGGGGAAGCTTACACTGCACACGTTTACTCTTCCCAACGTCATTTACCATCTTACATTATAAGATTAGGGATAATAATATCATAGTAATCACTTGCATTTTGATATTAGCGCTTTTCACGTCTTCTGGACTGTGTCTCAAAAGCTACTTCACGGAATAAACTGTAAAGTGAATTAACTGTATATATAATTGTGGGCGAAAAGCGGCGGCCGATTGCATACAGCAGCGTTCCCCCCCCACCCCACCCCACAAACAGCCGTGGATTGAAGTGACCGATTTATTATAAGTGACCGATTTATTTATTAAAGGCGCACGATCTTTGAGGTTTCTTTAATGATGGTTTAACTCCTGTGACATCGCAAGGGGTCGCTCTCCTTGTTGCCAACTCGTCCCATGGCAGGATTCACTTTGCGCCTTGTAAAGTCACTGACACTCGAACCAGCCGCAGTCACCGTGTAACACAAACCATCACAGAATTGCTTACATTTCTTTTATGATTCAAACCACACGAAAGGGTGGGGGGAGGGGGGCTGGCTGGGGGTGGGTTTGGGGGGGTGGGTGGGGGTTGGTCCTGGGTGTGGGGCGTTGTTGGATGACTTCGGATTATTTGCCAAGTTGGCAAAGGGGGGAGAAAAAGAAATCAAACGGATGCATTGTGTCTGCGTTTTCAATTAAATATTAAAAGTTGTCACACCTTCCCTTAATCCACAAAGCTGTTGGGTTCTGCTGGATTCTTCTGAAAAGGTTAATTGAGGTATTAACTGGGCTGGTGATCTTGTGTTACTTTGGATCTTAATTATGGAACTTGGAACCTATAAATTAGCGACAGCTCCGGCACAGCAAGTATTCAGCAAGATAGCGAACAGAAGGGAGGCCATTCAGCCCTTCAAGCCATTTCTACTTGTGGATCTCCCTGTAGCTCAGTGATTAGAGCACTCGCCTTACAAGTGAGAGACTTGGGTTCAATTCCTGGCAAGTCAGCGCAAAACCTTGGGCAAGTTTGCTTACTCCACACCCACACACACACACACACACGCGCACCTAATAATAATCCCTCAAAAAACGTGATAAGACATTGTATCAAATGCGAGGATGATTATTTATTATTGATACGGTTACCTTGCTGCTGGCCAGTTCCTGAGAGAGCTCCTGTAGCCTCTCCTGTTGGTGTGTCAGTAGCTGTTGCACGGCAGCGAGGTTGGTTTGTAGTTGCGTCACTACGTAAAGAAAAGAGAAGAAAATAGAAAAAAAAATTAGTTTCTCGACAATCGTTCTGCGTGCTTGCGTTCCTTCGTTCGTGCGTCTGTTCGTGCGTGGGTGTGCGCGTTCGTTCGTTCATTTAACCTTGCAGCCCCACAACAGGAATAAGTGTCCAGATTTGAGTCAAACTTTAAGCCAAAATCTCTTCTCTGCCTGTACAAATTGGTGAATTTAAAGACATCCTTATTGACATTTAGCCCTGTCCACCTCACCATTCCCTGGCATGTCCACACAGGTTTGATTTTTCTATTCACATACAAGGGCTAGGGTTAGGGTTAGATATATTCCACATGAGAGCTTGGTTATCATAATCCCACTTCCCAACTGTTTGACGATGTGGGATCTATGAAAACAACTAGAAGGGTTGCATTCACGAGGACTCTCTCTAGCTCGGGGGCCACGTCTTAGAAAAAGGAATTAAATACTTGAAACTCACAATATTTCCCCCCGCCCCGTCCAACAACATTAACTCATTTGTGTTTTTAAAGCATTAAAGCACAAGTAACCTTCTCTGATTTTTATGTACAGTGCGGTTTCCCGAGGTAAAAGGTATTTACGCCTATCGATTGCGATCAATATAGTAGTTTCTTTTAAACAGACTCAGTAAATCCTCTATGGTTGGGGTCAGTGGCTCCTGATGAAGTGACCAACAGTTTAAATGAATCCCCCCTACAAAAAAAATGCAAAGGATGCAAACAGAGAAAGACGATATTTTGCGAAACCGCAATCTTTGCATTTTTACTATTTGATTGAAATAAATCCTTATCGGGTCTTCGGGACGTCTCCAAGTGCGTCACGGAACACACTGTAAAGTGAATTGACTGTATATTCTGTGGGCGGAAACGCGGCAGCCGATCGCGCACAGCAGCGTCCCCACAAACAGTCGTGGATCGAGTAACCACATTATTATTATTTATGTTTTTTGAAGGGAATATTACCCCCCACTCCCCCGGGTTCCTTTTTACAGCTAGGTAAACAGAGGCGTGCGTGCGTACGCACGTGTGTGTGTGTGTGTGTGTGTTTGTGTGTGTATATGTGTGTGTGTGTTTGTGGAGTACTTGAGAGTTCAGTAAGCTATAAGAACCATAAGTCATCAATAAGTGTTATATAAAAAAAACTCACTGTATGGTTAAACTTTGAGGGGGGGGAAAAAAGAAACGATTTCAAGGCATTTGTCAGGGGTTCAAACCCAGGCACCAAGTGAGGCAAACCGAACAGACACTGCTCTCGTTCCTTTATTTATCTTGTAATTTACTCAGCCATTCATTATTAAGGCTATAATCTGATTAATGCGTACAAAGCCTTCTGTAGCGCTAGGCTGCGGATTATCCAGATTAAGGCATGGCACAGGGTCTATTTCACACCAAAATACATTCATAAAATGGGTTTAATGGAATGGGACAAATAATGAAGATATAAAGAGGGGTAGATTACAGCCACGTGATCAGGGAATCCTTCTCCATATCCCTATGTTACTAGCTTTAAGGCACACACAGCTGTCTCACCTAACTAACTAAATACTCCAAAACACAATAATGCATCTGGAGGGTGGGTGGGTGGAGAACTTTCGAGATGTAGATATATTCCTGAACTCAATGGGAAGATGGTTTGATTGGGGGATTCAGAGTGGCCAAGAACCTCATCCACAACCACAACGGCAACCTGCATTTATATAGCGCCCCCGCCCCACCCCCCTCCTCGCGCAGGATAGCGCCCCAGAGCGCTTAAACACAAGACAAACTTGTAAGAAGAAAAAAACAGGGGTTGTTTTTTTTTTGTCCCCCCCCACACTCCCCCCCACACTCCCCCACACACTCCCCCCCACAAGTTAAGACATGACGGGATTGACCGCGTTTCGCCCGTAAAATATGTGGTATAGTCTGCAAAGCGCATTGAGACGCCTGGAAGTAACGATGTTGTGTGTGTAACTATGGCAATTTCCACTTTGTACAAAAGTGTTTGCAGTTTTATTACACTCAGCTTCTTTAAGGTTTGTTCCTCAAGTTCTGACCTTTTTTTTGGGGGGGGGTGGAGGGTGACAGATAGGTTAGTTTAATGCGGTTTAAGGTAAAGCCATGCTGATCGTTGTTTCTCAATGGATGGCGATCACAAATTATGTAACATTTCTTTTTCCATTTCGTCAGAGGCAACAGTCGGACTGACAGCTAATTAAAACTCTCGGTGTGGCTGTTAACAAGGGCTCAGAGATCCAGGGGCCTTCATGATATTTAGAGAAAGGGAGTAGTCAAAATCACGGCATCATCTGCCGTGCATCTCCTCTACATTTCCTGTCAACCTGCAGGTTCCTGACTCTCCCACCGCAGACAGACACAAACACTGTCTTTTAATACGTGAAACATCAGCCGAACTTGGGGAAATTCTTCAATTTGGAATTAGTTTGAAAGACATATAATAATAATTATTATTATTCCTGTATTTGATATAGCGTCTTATCACGCCTTCTAGACTGTGTCTCAAAGCGCTTTACGGAATATACAGTAAAGCGAATTGACTGTGTGTATATTTGTGTGAGAAACACGGCAGCCAATTGCGCTCAGCAGCGGCCCCCACAAACAGTGGTGGAATGAAGTGACCGATTTATTATTTATTTTTCCTTGAGGGATTATTATCAGGCGCGCACGCGTGTGTGTGTGTGTGTGTGGAATAAGGAAACTTGCCCAAGGTATCGCCCTGGGGCTAGGAATCAAACCCAAGTCTCACACTTGCGAGGCGAGTGTTCTAACCGCTGAGCTACAGGACTCCACAATAATGCACACGCCTTCAGACAAGTCCCAGAAAAATATTCAGTCAATTCACTTTACGATGTATTCTGCTTCAAGATGCCTTGAAGAAGTGATACGGCGCTATATCCAACATGAGGATAATAATTAGTATTTTTATTATTAGTATATAAGAGGAGAAAGATTGACAAGCAATGAGAATCTCCACCCACAGAACACACCAGCCAAAAGAATGAAAACCACAAGAACTCAAACGAGTTGAGAGACAAAATTACAAACACATTCCACAGAGAAACTTGCATTGGTCATCTCGTTCTTCTCTACACTCAACTGATTACATGCAAGAGCTAATGACTAACAGGCTAATGACAACAAACTGTCAACTGATCACGAAAAGATGCCAACAGCACAAATACAGAACTCACGCAAACTGAAATCATGCTAAATACAAACAGATCCTTGGCAAAGAATTGCACCAAACACCTTCTCGTGCCTCTCCCCGTGGTTTCCTCAAAAAAGGAGCTTCGCAAATGCCTCGTCCTCTTAAAACTTAATACGATAATAATAATAATAATCCAGGCATTAGATATAGCGCCTGATCACGTCTTCTAGACTGTGTTTCAAAGCGCTTCGCAGATTATATACACTGTAAGGTGAATTTGACCGTATGGCTTGTGGGCGAAACGCGGCAACCAATTGCGCACGGCAGCGTCCTCACAAACAATTATGGGTTGAGCGACCAAATTATTATTATTTTTTTGGGGGGGAAGGTTGGAGGACAGGGAGCTGGTCGAAGAGGAGGTTCTTGAGGGTGTAGTTCCATAGGGTGGGGGCAGAGAGGCTGAAGGTGGGGGGGTTGTGGGGGGGGGGGATGTGTGGGGGGAGAACTGGAGCAGACTGGAGCCCGCTGAGCAGGGTTAATAGGTCAAAGAGGTAGGTAGGAAGAAGCGAGGCCATGGGAGTTGCTTTAAAAGCGAAAGACATACCTTTTAATAGATTCCCGATGATTTTTACGCATCTGAAGTACTGTACAAACAAGATAACTATCTCAGTAGAGGAATACATAACAATAAGAGAAAATTAATCCCTGGCCATCAGATAACAAAAGACCAAACCAGCTATTCTCTTTCCCTTCTCCAGAACTCTCATATTAGTTTATTTCTCTTCCCGGCAGAATTAAATTGAACTCTAATGTATTCAGGAGAGAAAATGAGTGAGTTATGGTTGCTCTCTAGGACAACTTGAATTTATATAATGTCTCGGAGCGATGGAGTAGACCTCAAGATGCCTCACACAAAGAAATTAATTTCACTCAGTGAGATAAGCCGGCTAAATAGAACAAAATACTCACTTCCTCTCCTCCCAACTTCCTGACATGTAGCAAGGAGCAGATATAATAATAATCCTTCACAGTGTACACTGTGAAGCGCTTTGAGACGTCGATAAGATGTGAAAAGTGCTAGATCAAATGCAAGGATTGTTATTATTATTTATATATATATATTTTAAATGAATCCACAACTCTTTGTGTGGGACAGTAGCTCGGGAGCTCACCCTCCTTCACCAGGTTGTGTTACGCGGCTGGTAAACGCAGAACAATTATATCTGTGGTCTCTTGCTATGAGGCAAATAAATAAATCATTTAAATAATTAAGAATTCCTCCAGACTTGAATGAATATTAAACAGAAAAGGCCTGCTGTTGTTTTACATGGGACTTTTATTCTCAATGCCGCTCTCTTCTTCAGCAGCCAAATCGATAGCCAAATCACCCGCGCGTAGGATATCATGTCAACAAACACCGCACAACTTGCAAAGTCTTCAGTCCTGCTTGAAACTCCGCGGACAACGGCAGCAGCAAAACTCACTGTGGGCGAGAACTAGCGAAATACCACAGTACCGTGTCACCTACTGCAGCCTCAGCTATCAGCTCAAACCCCAACCCAATCCACAACCTTCTGCGACTTGGAACTCATACTCACTCTGATACTCAAGACTCACACTCACACTCCTACACAACAACCACAACACAGGCAGCAGCAACAAATAAGACCTTTAGGCAGGTTTACCCCAGCAGTGGTTAGTCGATTGGTGGATCGATCGCTTGATGGTAATAATCCCTTCAAATAAAAATGTTTTGGTCACTCGATCCACGACTGTTTGCAGACCACTGTATCAGATTCAAGTATTATTGAGTAATATTATTATTATCACACTCGCGCACTTACAAAGAGAAGTAACCACCCAATATTTCCTCCCCTAGAAGGCAAAGGCATCAAGGCAAGGCAGTGACCTCGGTCATCTCAGCGAGGGTTAATGTCTGACATATTAATATACGTTGGTTGGTGGTGGAGTGGAATTTCCAAACCAGGCTCCTCAGAACAAAAAAGATTGGCTTTATGACAGACAGGCTGACACACCAACACGCAGCAATGCCACAGAGTAGGACCACACCAATTACATACTCACACAGTAAAGCGCTTGCCATGTTAGTCACGCCATCTGTGGAAGCCACAAGTGAAAGGCAAGGACGTTTCTCAAGAGGGGAGAGGGGTGAAGAGAGGTGAAGGGGAGGTCAAAGGCAGAGGGCCCATCAAGCAAGGCAGCTCTCAATATACATCTGTTTTGGGGTGAATTGTTAATAATAATAATAATATTAATAGTAATCATTGCATTTGATATAGCGCCTTATCACGTCGTCGAGACGCCTCAAAGCGCTTCACAGAATATACCGTACAGTGAGTGGATCGACTGGGCATTTTGTGAGGGTTAAGAGAGCGATACCGGGGAAGGCTGGAATTTTTACTTTACCGGTGATTTTACCGAGTGCGGTAGAATGCTTTATTAGTAAGTATCCATACAATATTCTGTTATTATTTAGTCTGTTAGTAAAATGGTAGGTTTTAAAATAAGATCTTTTTTTTTGTAAACGCACGTTTACAGCAACTTTGGTGCTTGAATATCCAGCGTATTTGGTTAACCAGCACCGGGCAGGTCCTGAGGGTGCCAGATAACCAAGCCTTTTACTGTGTATATACTGTACACATAAATATATACATATACAAAGCCAACTTTTCCTGGAAAGTGGGAGGCGTTCTCGTGAGTAAGTTAAAAAAAAACTCACCCAATTTAATAAAAACACATGTGGGTGGAAAGCGGGATTAGATTTGCGGTCTCCACATTATACATATCAAAAAAATATATATATAAATTGGAATCATATTCCTTTCTCCACAGCAATTAAGCCATTAATCAAAAACAACCAAAGCGAGAGTTCCCACTACAGTATTTCTGTTTTCAAAGGAACCAACTGACTAATGACAGGAGGTCTCTAGCGAAGTTTGGCTTCCGTTCAACAAGCCATTTTTAAGGCTACGGACCCAAACAGATGCACATGAAAGTGCAGCACATCATGCGACTTTGCGGATAATTTGATGACAGGGTTCTAATTTGTCTTTAGTTGCTTGAGAAAAAAATAACTAAATAAGTTAAATAAACTGCCCAATTAACACTTCAGGCTCTGAAGTGTACAACACGCACGCTCTGAATGAAATGCGACGTCAACGCACAAGGGAGGGACAAGGGTAGGAGGGCGAAGAGGAGGCGAGGGAGAGAGCGAGGCTGAGGCTGAGGGACAGAGAGGTTTTTAAATAAGAATCAACTACAAAATAATAGATGATAATAATAGTAAAACTACTGACGTTTGCAAACGCTGCAGCGTGTGACTAGAATAAAGCCTGGGAGGCAGCAGGGACCAGTACAGGGCATGAGGTTTGTCTTGTTTCTGTACGTTGCCAGCAAATTTTAAAGGGAAAAATTCCCCCACTGGGGGATGTGGCTTTTGAATGGTGATGCCACACTCTCATCTGCGTGTTGGAAGGCAACAAAACATAAAGAAAATCAATTGGAAAAATTGCTTGAAATTAAATTGCATGCACACAAAAACTCTTCCCCCTCTCCCCCACCCTCCTCCACCACCCATACACACACACGTGCGCGCACATCCACACGCGCACGCACACACACACGCGCATGCACACACTCACACACACGCACGGACACACATACAAACGCACGTACACACACTCACATCAACAGCAGAAATCTCACGGTAGTACTGTAATTACTAAGTAAACCTCTGCTTTTCATGGTGTTAAAAAGCAACTGAGGAAATTTCTGCTGGAATTTCTGCAAACTTCCATTAAACCCCCCCCTCCTCCCACGGGCAAAAATATGTCAAGTGAGAAACGTAATAACTCAGAAAGAAACTCTGGTAAAAAAACATTTTGTCCTTAACTGCAAGAGCAAACTGAACGATCACATCATTTTGATTTTAACAAGCCTGAGAATCTCTAAAACATCCCAGCACAGTGAGCACAGTTTAGCCATAAAAAAAACCAATACAGAAATCCCCATTTCCTTTATTAATTTAACTCTCCGACCTAGAGATCTCTCCGCTGAAATATGCTTCATACGTTAAAAAGCTGCCTCTGTCTCTTAACTGTTCGGCTGTACATTAGAGCCAGGCAGGTCACAGCAGTCCAAATAGAAAGAAAGATCTTGCATTTTTATAGCCTTATTATGTTGAAACGTTTCAAATCACTTTGCAGTAATTACTGACAAGTGTAGTGAACTGTTTTTTTGGGGTTGGCAATTGCATCAGCCATTTTGGGCACAGTTGCGAGTTAAGAGAGGGTGGTGGGGGGGTGGGGGAGTTGAGGGGGAAGGTTGGGGGGGAAAAGAAGGTTAATTGGTCTGTCTTCAACTCTCACCCCAGGCTTTCAGTTCTGGTTTAGGACTATGCACAGGGTATAAAATGAAATCCAGGCAGGTCAGGGCGAAACTTTGGGCAAAAGTTCCTTACTACACACACACACACACACACACACGCAGACACACACACGCGCCTAATAATAATCCCTTTCCCCTCAAAAAAAACACAATAATAAAATTGGTCTGTATGCGCTGTAGCAAATTCAAGGATTAATATTATTATTATTATCTGAGATGAAAACTGAAGTCGCTGGGAACAAGCAGCAGGTCAGATAGCGTCTACTGAGAGAGGGAAATTAGTTAGCGTTTTGGGTTTCTGACAAAACGGTCATGGACCTTGCAAGGTTAACTCACTGTCCTCTCTCTCCATAGATGCTGCCTGACCTGCCGCCGCGCTCCCAGCGACTTCTGTTTATATTATAAAAGGACTGGGACAGGTAGGGTAGGGTTGGGTTGTTGGCCAGAGTAGAGTTTGGCAGCTCATTAGGGTCAGGTTTACCAACCAGACTCTCAGAATATATATATATATATGTGTAAAACACACAATAACAAAGTGGAGATGTTCCCAGATGAAGTAGAACAATCTGCTGTAAAGTCTGCAGTAAAGGTCAGACTCTCACAATAATACTAGATGTCCCTGAGATTGCCCCCAGCCTCAAATACAAAGCTCCACTCTCTCTCTCTGTCTCTCTCTCTGTCTGTCTTGTCTGTCTGTGAGTGAGTGTTCAGTGTTGGTGTTGGCGCTGATCCTACGAGCCGCAGCAACCTGTGATTCGAGCGAGAAAGATCTAAGTTCCCGCTCCATCAATCCCTCTGCCTTGCCCACCCACCCCACCCCTCCGTCTCTCTTTTTTAAGTCCCGCCAGAACAGTTACCCATTGTGGAGGTGGGCGGGGGGGCCTATAAGTTGTTCATAAAATGTACTGTAACGTGAATTGACCATATATTTTGTGGGCGAAATGAAAATGAAAAAAACACACAGCAGACAATTGCGCACAGCAGTGTCCTACAAACAGTCGTGGATTGATTGACCAAATTATTATTTATTTAGAAAGGAAAATTACCCCCGCAAAAAGCGATCTGACAATCGATTAACAACCTCTGCCTCTGTCGATGGATTTGGAATCTGTAGCACATCACAGAACGGGCTGGAACCACCCAAAGGAACAGGGTAATAATAATATTAATGATAATAATCCTTGCATTTGAATACGATCATGTCTTCATCATCAAGACGGATCAAAGCGTTTCACAGAACAGACTGCAAAGTGAATTGACTGCGTATTTTGTGGGCGCAACGACCCAAAGGATTCTGACGCTGTCTCAGTCAAGGGATGGAACCTCAAGACAATAGACTAGAGGGCTGGCCTCCTCTCCCACACCACCCCTCCCCATAGTAATTTACGCATTAATGCACATTATCTAATTGTTCTTTGGTTCCCGATATTCAGCTGTGGAAATCCTGTGGCGCTGCCGATGCGGTAATGGTGGAAACTGGACATTCTGGAGGTTAAGAACGTAATTCAATAATTAAAGTGATTCATGAAAGCGAAATGTGAATATCTAAAAATATAAAAACTCAAGTAAGTCAGTGATGGGGGGATGGGGGGGAAGGGGGGAGGAAAAAAAATCACAAACACTCATCTGAAAACTCCCTGAGTCAGGGCGTGCTGTAATTAATAAGCTGCAGTTACTGCGGTCAATCTGTTAAAATACTCTTGAGTGGCTCTCGTCAAATTGCCGACACCTAACACGTGACAGTCAGTCACTGAACCCTGTTTTAGTTCTGTACCAGAACAAACAGGGAAACGGCATCAATCCCCCCCGGCAAAAACAAACAAACAAACAAACAAACAAACAAACATCCTTTATTTAACCTGCCAAACAAACACACAAAAACCCCAACAACAAAATTCCCCAGCATTTTGTGGTTCTTCTGAATAAACCTCCCCGAACGACAGGCCTTTGAAAAGCCACATTTACTAACAAGTTAGATACACGGACTAATAAGAATGATCTGTACGTGTTTAACACCCCGCCTTATCAGGTTTTACACAGACAGGCGGGGTGGTGGGGGGGGGGGGGGGGGCAGTGTAATAATGGACAGTGGCTTGGGTTGAGTGCTCAGACTCCAGCTTATTTCGCTTGCCCAAATGTACAGCTGCTTTTCAATAAATCTGTGCAGTTGGCAACATGGTCTTATTGTTCTATCGGAACTCATTAAAACCACTCGAGTCTAATTGCCACCAATAGGTTTCCAAATCATATTGGAAGACAAGTGTCCAGATGGTAAGCAGATGTAATGAATCTAACAGAAACGAGGCAGGGATAACTATTTGCTGAAACATTTTTGCCACCGCACCCTAATCCTCTCTCCGTGTGCACGGAGGAACCCCCACATGCCAACGGCTCCGTGTATTTTGAGAGAGACAGGAACACGCCCCGGTAAACTCTGCAGAGCTGATTATTAGCAACGCTGTTTGAAATATCCTCGCGCGCGCTTCTCAAATGCCTAGGTATTGATTTGTCTGTGTATCAGTCAGTTTGTGTGTTTGTTGGCGAAAGGGACACGGCAATAAGAGATCAGCCTGTGGGGCATATCGGAGGCTCGGTAATTAACCGCTGCTCAAGGACACACTGCACTAGCAAGAGAATAGCTTTGCATTACAGCGGATACACTACAACAACTTGTATTAATACAGTCTTTCACCCAGCACAGCGACTTCCTCCCTCCCTCTCTCCCTCCCTCACCCCCTCTCCCTGTCTCTTTACCTTCCTCCCTCCATCGTTCGCTCATCCCCTGCCTACCTCACACTCTCCCTACCTCACACCCTCCCTCCCTCACCCCCTCCCTCCCTCGCTCGCTCGCTCACCCCCTCCCTCTCTCCTTCCCTCCCTCACTCACCCACTCCCTCCCTCTCTCCTTCCCTCCCTCGCTCCCTCACCCCTCCCTTCCTCGCTCACCCCCTCCTCCCTCCCTCCCTTGCTCGCTCACCCCCTCCCTCTCTCCTTCCCTCCCTCACTCGCTCAGCCACTCCCTCCCTCCTTTCCTCCCTCTCTCCTTCCCTCCCCCCCTCGCTCACTCCTTCCTTCCCTCCCTCACTCACCCCTTCCCTCCGTAATTCCCTCCCTCTCTCCAGATGAGTCTCAGACACTGTCGGGTGCTACAGGACACAGCACTCCCCAGGTGATCGAGCGCTATATAAACGCACGTTTGTTGCTGTTGTTGCGTTAGTGGTTTGGCTACTCTTCAACATGACACCAGATAATCCACCCAGTGATGGATTGTTTCACGTTTTAGAACTAATTAAGGAGACATATTGATTCAACGCCCCGTCGGTATTTCCGCAGACCCAAAAACACTTGAAGCTTGGCCAAGCTTTCCACCTCTCCACAGTTTCCCAGTTAATTTCTACGGGAGAAACATTAAAGACACCTCATCATCTCCGCAGCTCAGGAACGCTGCATTCTTCGAACTTATAGCCGTGCCGTCAATAATAATAATAATCATAATCCTTTCATTTGATAGAGCTCCTTATCACATCTCCGAGACGCCTCAAAGCAATCCACAGGAATGTATAGTACTGTAAAGCGAACTGTATATTTTGTGGGTGTAAATGCGTAGATTGTCCCAGAAACAGTTGTGGATTGAGTGACCAGTTTTTTAGTTCAATTTGACTCTTTTTCTTTAAAGGAATATTTATTACCCTTGGCCGTGATCTTACTGAATGGTGGGGGGGGGGGGGGGGGGGAGGGGGGGGGTGCTCAAGGGGCTGAATGGCCTACTCCTGCTCCTGAATCTTATGTTCTTAAGTGTTCCGCCAATTGATTGACAACCATGTTCCAACTTACTGCTGGGTAAACAGAGGGGTGCAGAGTAAGTAAGTAAATTACAGTCACTTTAATGGCAAGTGATGCAAACATTTTCTGTTCCAAGTCCTTCAGGATCTTTGAGGAAATACAAGTACTTAAAAGTCTTCATAAAAGCCCTCCAAGGTATTCAATTTCTTTATTTATATGCACACACGATTTCCGCGCTTATTTTACAACTTTACAACTGATGAGGAGACGCGTAAACGCATAAGAACCCTACAGATAAGCCTTTTTGGTTCGAGTGCAACAGTTCAAAACGCTTCTTTACAGACCGGCTTTTGAATCTGCTGTGGTTTACGGAAGCCAAATGCTTTTTGAGTTCACGTCTACACACTTGACTGATTGCTCATCAAATCCACCTGGAAACTGCATAAAATTTGGGAGAAATTAGGCTAAATGAACAACATTTCTCTTGCTTGTCCGTAATGCATTGCATCGGGAATCTAAAAGAGCAATTTCAGTAATGGGGTTTAACAAGAGGTCTGATTATTCTGCAAAGCGCTTTGAGACGTCACGAAGACGTGATAAGGCGCCACATCGAGTGCAAGGATTACTATCAATAATAGACATAGGAATTCCTAAAGGAATGCCTAGGAATTATCCAGATGTGAACACCCCCACTCTATCCCTTTAGGTATTATTATTATTTCCCCCCCCTTTATAAATAAATGTGTGGGATCCACACAATGAGGAAGGCTTGCAATGGAAGCAGCAAATACAATCTGGCAAACTTGTTTGAAGAAACAAAATCCAACATCGAATCGCTCTTCTTTGTTTTTACTCAACTTCAAATCGTCTAGGAGTTTCCCGCAGAATTTAAATCTAACGTCAGCGCAAGTTATTGTTTAGGAAAGCGAAAGCTGCCGCAAGCCACACACCATTAAATCACTCAAAGAGAAACAACAGTGAGAGGATGAAACAATAAATTTTTTAATAATCCTCGCATTTGATACAGCGCCTTATCACGTCTTCTGATCTAGACTGTATCTCAAAGCGCCTCACAGAATATACTGTAAAGTGAATTGACTGTACATTTGTGGGCGATATTGTGTGCGCAATTGGCTGCCGCATTTTGCCCACAAATCTACAGTCAAATTCACTTTACAGTCTATTCTGTGAAGCACTTTGAGACGTCGATAAGACGCTATATCCCAAATTGCGAGGTTTATTATTATTATTATTATTATTTATCATTATTATTCCGTTTACCAGGCAGGAGGAGGAGCTCTCTCAAAGATGAATCTTTAGTGAATCTCAAAATAGTTCAGATTGAAAAATGTCACATTCTCAGGAGACAACAAAAAGAAAAAGGGGGGGGGGGAGGGGAACTACACATTTATCCTGAGGAATTTTGTCATTGGAACAATGTCAGTTTGGAGCATGTACAATCTATAGCGGAGCCCCACCGAACAAGTCAGGTTGCCTCATCTAGTTAATATGCTGGGTCAAAAGCTTTTCACTAAAACATAATTGAAAGCTCACAGACAGTAAACAAGCAATTTCATAGGAAGCAGAAATGACAGAAGATTCATCTTTTAATTTAGGGAGATTTACATAGCAGATAAATGAACTTCCCTCGCAGAATTAAAAGCGGAGGAAATTTAAAGGTAAATTTATGAAAGCATTAATCTTCACCTGTCTGTGTCATGGTCCCACTTAGCTCCGTAATGCCTGCCTCAATCCTCTGCAGATGCTTCTTGTCTTCTTTGCTGCCCAGCAGAACCGGCAGTATATACTTCTGCAAAAACAGAAAAAATACTCAAAACGGTTATTAATGGCGGTGTGGAGGGGAATGTGTGTTAGGGTTTGACCAACACCAATTGTCCTGTTGTTGTTGTTTTTTAAGAAGACTGAATTGTGTGTGTGTCTGTGTGAAAATGAAGATGCTACAACACAGCCAAGGGTTTTTCGATCAGAAGGGATCACGGGTAAAACAAACCCTTTCACGCCATCGGGCGGAAGGGCAAGATACAAACGATTCAAAGATTTGATCTAAATACGGAACAAATGAACAAACAAACAAACAAACAGGCACTTTCTCTCAGGGTGACTCGGGCCTGGGAATAAATGATGTGACATCAGGGTTAGGGTTGCCATGTTAAAGAGTTAACCAGCTCCGTGGGACGCCCTCCTGACTTGAAAGGCGCTATACAAATGGAATTTTGTTGTTGTTGTTGTTAACGGGCTGGAGAGAGGGATGAGCTCTGGTGCCTGAACAGCCAAAGGAACAGGAGTAGGCCATTCAGCCCCTCGAGCCTGTTCCGCCGTTCTATCAGACCGCAGCTCATCTGTACCTCAACTCCAGCTCTGTCTTCGCTCCATATCTTTTCCGTCCTCCCACCCTACCCGAAGTTGGCTTATCGCTCTCCACTGTATGCTGTCCAACACACCGAGGCTGTGATGCTTCACGTTACAACCAGGCAGCGAATGGAAAAACCCCGCGATCGATTAGCAATACCAGTGTTCAGCACACGCACCCCCACAAAGAAAACAAAAGGTGTTTGACAGCGGTCGATGCTTAGACCCCCTGCCTCCCTCCACCCTGGCTCGCCTTCAGGCTCTGTCCACCCCTGGCAAGCTCTCCGAGGTGTGAAGGGACGCTGTATAAACGCAAGTTGCTGTTGTGGTGGGTGTTTATATATAACTTGTGGGTCAGGCCGGCTATTTTTGGGCGGTTTGGAAACCAACTGTGGCCCAGACGCACCTCTAATTCTAATTCCGCAAAAGATCTCTGCGGGGCAGCTTAATTTTTCTCATTTCTTTCGTGCGTTTTCTTCGCTGCGGGCGAATTCGCGTTTGAAAATTTGCAGTCATTATGCAGTGTAAAGCAGGTTACGCTGTAAGCTGTAATAAAACATCCTGAACCCAGGTTAAGTAACCATTAACTCAACCTAATTAATAAGCCAACTGCACGGAACTAGCCCATAGGAGAATGGAGGTAAAGAATTAGCTCAATTTTCTGTTTATACTCTATACTATAGACTAACGGTAACTCTATACCCTATACTATAGGCTAACAGTAACTCTATACTATAGGCTAACAGTAACTCTTGCTGAAAGTCACGTTTGACCCAATCTATTGGGTTCGCTTGGGTTCCACTGACGTCAGGAATCCTTTTTGAAAAGGATGCGGAATTAATTTCTTATCCCAATGCAATTAGCGGGCCACGTCGAGAGCGGGGACAATAGTAGTTTTGTTTGTCTGCCGCTCTGAAGTACGTATTTGGAAATTAAAACTGCACTGTATCACTTAATGCTAATTGCCTAAAATAGCAGAAACTCACCTTCAGGTCACCCCCACCGCCCCCCCACCCCCACCCCATTAATGTGGGCAACTTGCCAATGCGGTTAGTTTTTCTCCCCCCCTAGTCTTTCTCTCATTTCAACGTTATATCACATAGTAGAGTGCAGTAACGCGCACACCCACTTGTGAGATTGACTCACTGTGCAGCCCTGTAGCTCAGTGGTTAGAGCACTGGCCTTACGAGAGGCCAGTTCAGTTCCCGGCACAAGTTACAAGTTTGATTCCCAGCAACAACAACAACAACGACAAAATGGCATTTGTACAGCGCCTTTCACATTGGGAGGACGTCCCAAGGCGCAGGACAAGTCAGTAGTCGGCAGAGCACAACTTTGGGTAAGTTTCCTTACTCAACGCGCCTGAAAATTAATGCCTCAGAAAAAAACATTAATAAATTGGTCATTTCAATCCACGACTGTTTGTGGGGTGGACGCTGCTGTGTGCAATTGGCTGCCGCGTTTCGCCCACAAAATATATATACAGTCAAGTCACCTTACAGTATTAATCTGAGACCTGTGAGAAGGATCCAAGCCCTGACTGGGGCAAACCACCTCAGTAAAGCTTTAGATGATTTAAACAAAAAATAATAATCAGAAGTTTCCTCCCCTGGCATTAGTATTAGGGTGTCTGTGGCATAGTTCCTTTGGCCTGTCTGTCAGTGTTATATGTAGGCACCAGCTTTCCCTGAATAATGCAATGAGAATAAGAGTTAAAAGATTTTAATTCTTCTTCAAGCCGACAAAATATGTGAAAAAAAAAGGCGGGGGGGGGGGTCGGGAGACACCCTTTGATTTCAACATGAAGGACACAAAACACTTAAAAGACCTGTCTTTACCTTCCAAAAAAGGCACCTGTGAAGTTGCAAGTGAACACACACACACACACACACACAATGGTCACTCGATCCACGACTGTTTGTGAGACGCCACTGTGTGCAATTAATTGGCTGCCGCGTTTCGTTCGCAAAATACACAAAAGTCACTCCCCTCTGCAATGTATTCTGCAAAGCACTTTGAGACTTTCAATGGTGTGATGAGGTGCCATATCGAACGCAAAAATTGCTGTTATTATTATTATACAAATGCTGTCAACTAGGTTTGAACGCAGTCCAGAACTGACGGAACAAAATCAACCATCCTGCAAACAACCCAGTAGAGCGCAGATGCCAATTCTGGTGTCTGCGAGATCTTCTGCGAAACAAAAATAAGACTCAATTCAGCGCCTAGCAGATGCATCTGGCTTCATTAAAGAACAAATAGGTTAAAAGTAAAATTACCTTTAGTTGCTGGTCGGGTGCCTTGATGCACAATATGTTGAATAGCTACTGTAACGTGATTCGCTCCCCCCCACCCCGGTGTAATGTAACCCTCTTAATTGGTTTCCTTTTTCGCCTTCTTTTCTTTATGATAAATATTAAAGTAAAGTGTAGTCATCAAAGATGAGAGGGTGTTAACTGCTGCTTAGGCCTGCGAGAGAGAAATGGAAAAATACTGTGTGTGAATGTGTGTGTGTGTATTTGTGTGTGTGTGTGTGCGTGTCACAAGCAGAGATGGCGTTGGGGGCTTTTAACATAACAAAATAGCAGAGAGATTTTTCTATCTATTAAAAAATATATATTATTTTTTATTCGCTGTATTCTCTTCAGCTGGACTAAAGTTACACGGGTACCAAAGCAATCCTCCGTGACTCATCCAAGTAAAACACACTGCGTCTCTGAAACCCAGGCAACACCTAACCCAACCGGAGACAGAGGACATCACAGTCCAACTCCAGTTGTGCCCCCACCTGTCTCTCAGCCCAATCTCCAACAGTTCTATCTAACCAAATCTCAATGCAGCTTTTAATGGAAGACCATTAATGGACATCATCTCGACGTGAAAGGCGCGATATAAGTGTAAGTTTTGATTGATTGATTGATCAGATGGACCCCCCACACCCCACCTCCCCCCCAAAAAATAGTTGCTTCGCTTTGAATGTAACTGCACAGCTTCAAAGCACAGATAGATTCACAAAAAGCCTTTAGATCAAAGTCCTTTAGACTGTGAGTGCTATGATTTCACTGTACGTGTGGCATGTCACACACGGGATCGAGTTCACGCAGAATTCTGCTCCTTCATTCGAGATTTTATCCACTGTCATCAGTTCCCCCCCTCCACCTCCCGCCCCACAACCCCAGGGCATCATAACCAGATCTGCTCCAAGGTGAATAATTCACCTCTCCCGGGGTGTGTGTATTCGGGAGCAGTAAACACAGTCTCATCTGTGGGCGATCGCTTTCTCCCGAGTCTCTCTATTGGAAAGTACAGGACAGTAACAACAACAACAACAATTTACATTTATATAGCGCCTTTCACGTCGGGAGGACGTCCCAAGGCGCTAAACAAGAGGCGTGTGACCCGAGCTGGGAGGGGAGTGTTTGGGAAGGGGTGAAACACGAAGGGGAGGTAAAAGAGTTCGGGGTGGAACAAAAGGTACGATCGAAGAGGAAAGTCTTCAAACCGGCCTTGAAAGGAAGAGGCGAGACGGAGGGATTGAGGGATGGCATTCCATAAGGTGGGAGCGGAGAAACTGAAGGCCCGGCCTCCGATGGTGGGGCGGTTCGGGCGGGGGGCTTGGAGCAGGACAAGTCCTGTTGAACGGAGGGTCCGGGTGGGCGTGTAGGGGGAGAGTAGATCGGTTAGGTAGGATGGGGCAAGGCCGTGCAAGGCCTTGAAGGTGAGGACGAGGATCTTAAATTCGATCCTCTGGAGGATGGGGAGCCAGTGGAGACGGGCGAGGGTGGGGGTTATGTGGTCACGGAGGCGGGTGCGGGATAATACACGGGCTGCAGAGTTTTGGATGAAAAAAGTACAGCAATTAGGGCCTCTCCTGCATATATTGCACTCAGCAAGTCGCACCTCACCCTAGCGTCTGTCAATTGTATTTGACATTGGTTTGATAAGGAGAAGCAAAAGCACAAAATAACCTCTAATCTGCCACACACCGGCTGCGGGAATGCGCGCGCGCGTTGCTGGTACATTGTTTTCTAATGATCTTTTACTATCTGAACCCGTACCTGCAAAAACAAAGTTAGACCCTAAAGATCAAACCTGCCATTCACTGCAGTGGGCATCGCGGAGAACAGGCCCGGGCCACTGGAACAGGCTGTTGAACCTGTTAAAATAATTGTTTTGACACTTAATCAGCTTTTTAACAAAAAGTCTTGCTGAATTCCTTAGTTTCCAATTATACCTAATGCAGCTCTGAAGGGCATGCTGTCACAAGACAAGGATGTGTACAGTATTGTGTCTTCTCGACTGCACCCAAAATAAGAATCTCAAACACTAAATGACTCAGAGGAAACATAATAAAGGGAATGGGGAGAATAATGTGCCGTCTGAAGCATTATATCAAGCGAGGGAACGCGAATGCAGGTTGGCACGATAAGAGGTTGCATCACCAGCTCCGACTGAACGCAAGTTACAACACTGAAAAGTAATCCCCGCGCAGTACGTTACAAGGTCGTTTAGATGATACGCCGTCGGCGTGTGTAGGCGCACGAAAAGTGGCTTCGGAGGAAATGTGGGAACGGCAACTTTTGTTTTCGTCGCTTTTGTTGAAACGTCCTCCTGACAAGAGCGGCTCGCAGTAATGAAGTGCGCGCAGCTTTAATAAATGGAAATGAATGATTTAATTTAACCGGCATTGTATTCCTGGTCTGGTTGTTTTGAATTGTTTCAAGTTTTTTTTTCTGAAAGGCTGTAAAGAGATTGTTAGGCTGAGGACATGAAGGTGACTCCATATTAACAATAACAATTTGCATTTGTATAGCGCCTTTCACTCAGGTCAGTGACCCAGGGTGCTGAATAAAAACTGTCTGAAAGCGCTCAACATTGAGAGGAGTTTGGATGAAGGACTAGTGGGATTTCTTCTCATTATTATATACAGTAAAACCTTGTTTATCCTATACCCAACTTAACGGCATACTCAACCAATCTCCCAATTGTATTGTATAATTATGATTTATTATATATAATTGTATTGAGAGATCTGGGACACTCGCGGTGTGCTTGCTCACTTATTAAACGTACCGAACGCTGGAATTTTTATTTTACTGAGTGCGCTGGAATGCTTTATTGGTAACTACCCATACAATATTCTGTTATTATTTAGTCTGTTATTAATATGGTATGTTTTAAAATAAGTTAATTTTTTGTATAGGATTTTTGGCATATTTGATTAACCGGCAGGGATTGCTGTTGTTCCCCACCAACATCCATGGCAAGGAAGGATAGTTGAGGACATGACACTGGACTCATTTAAAAAGCAGTTTGAATCTAATAGTGGGAATATAGAAGGGGATTTGTCCTGCAAGGATGAGATCTATCAGACCACACAGGGTCTTTTTCTTCTTCATCTCAATCTCTCTTCTGATCTCGCTGAAATAAGTTCTGGATTCGTAGTCAATTCACTTGATCAAAGGTCGAATTCACTCAAAAGTCCTGCGCTTCATGTCTCAGACAGACTCGTTGCCAGATGATTTGAAGATTAGAAATGCAGAGGGATGTGAATGGATTGTAATAATCAGTTCACACTCAAAATGGCTACGGAGGAATTTTTGAGTTGACCCTGATTTAAAATTCTCAGTGAGAGACTGACAAAACTGGGGTGAAGAGTAACCTCTGTGTGTTGACCACAAGATGTTTTATTCACAGATGGGCAAAGTAGCTCTTCAATTTATAGTCCAAATGGCAATTTTTTACGGTGTAAAGGGTTAACAATAATATCCAGCGCATTTGATTTATCACCTTATCGTGTCTTGACGTCCCAAAGCGTTTCACAGAATACATATGCGGTAACGTGAATTGATTGTGTATTTTGTGGGTGAGACGTTTCATGAAAATTCCACACCCAGAATCTATAACCATTCTTTCCTGAGGTTTTCTGAGCAGTTGAAGACCTATAATTATACTTGTTATGTTGTTTGTACCTTGAACATTATTGTAATATATATATATTTAAAAATGGTATGTTTGTTGGGCTGCTGATTGAAGATTTCATTTTGCCAACAATCTGTCCTCTAAAGGCCTGTGCCAATCAAGAGACAATGTCTGTCTGTATACTGGTGTACACTCACTGCATCTTGCAGCAGGTTCTGTGAAGCGCTTTGAGACGTCTCAGAGATGTGAGAATTCCCCGCCTTCCTTCGCAGAAATATCACTGAAAAAACAGTGTATCTCAGGACTTCTTGGGGGAGATTTCACGCATCCCACCTACAGATGAGATTCCAGCCGCAGATTGTTTGAATGAAATGCACACACACTGTCTCTCTCTCTCTCTCTTCCTGGAGGGAGAGCATCCCGTTTACCTAACTCCGGAAAGTATTAGGCGCAGCTCGGCCAAGAGCCAAGACGCGGGGAGGGGGACCCCAGAGAGGGGGCGTGAGTTGGTGGTAACCGCTGGAGTCTAACCCGTCAAACACCACCCAGCTTTGCCATTGATAGCACTGTCTGGCCAAGCTTTCTCGCTGCCCATTCAGCTAGGACCACACTACTCGTTAGGGCTTTGGCTTGCGGGGTTAATGGGAGCTGAGCATCGCGCAAGAGAGAAACGACCACAAAACCAAGTGTGGCTTTCTGGCTCTTAGAAACTCAAAGGGAAAGGTCGTCCTATAGGTTTTGCTACAAGCACTCCAGTTGACAAAAGGATTTTAATACTTTTTCTTTTTGGAATACTCCTCAGCCCAATACAATCAGGACTGATTCTAATTAAATTATATATAAAATTCTTGAGCGTTTGACAAAATGTCAAGGCACCATGCCAACCTATGTGTGGCTGGATTCCCAAAACCAGCGTAGGAGTGCCCACTACTGTATCCCTTTGGCATTTCAATTCCATCATCCTTATAGAAAACGCGTCAACTCTGTCAATATGCCCCCAGTCGTGTTTCGCAGAATTCCACAGGAAAAACAGGAGCGTTTATTTGGACCTCAATGCAACATCAGACATAAAATGATAGTCCTCGCGTTTGATACAGTGCCCTTTTCACGTCTTCGAGGCGATTCAAAAACGCTTCACAGAATACACTGCAAAGCTAATTGACTGTATATTTTATGTGGGCGAAACGCGGCAGCAAAACTGCGCACAGCAGCGTTCCCCACAAATAGTCGTGAATTGTGTGACCACATTATTATTATTACTATTATATATATATATATATATATTTTAAACAGGATTATTACCTCCAGGAAACGTGAGCCGCCTCACAATCGACTCACAACCGGGTTCCAACTGGCTGCCGGGTAAACGGAGGGGTGTGGAAGGAGGAAACTTGCCTAACGTTTGGTCCCAAAGGAAATATTTACACCCAAAATGGATAGAACCTCTAACAATTCAGAGCCCCCACCCCCTCCACCCCAGGTACTGCACTAATGTGTCAGCCAAGACTGTCAGCTCAGGGGCTGGTGTGGAAGTTTGAAAACCACAACCCTCTGACCTGGAGACAGAAGTGCCACCGATAGTCATAATGTTTCAGCTACAAACAAAAGGCAACCTTTAACAACAACAACAATAAAATTAAAGTGATAGAATGCTTTGCATGTCAGGAGGACGTCCCGAGGCGCTGTCAGGGTCGAGGAGCTGAGCATGATGATGGGGGGGGCAGTGTTGGGATGAGGGAGGGCAGAGAAGGTAGGAGGACGGCTGAAGGCACCGTCGAAAACGAGGGACGGAGTTCCAAAGTCAGTGAACCGCGGCTCTTGAATGACAGGGCAGGCGACTTAATACCCTTCTGACAAAACGCGTACAGTAAATTCCTACTGTACCTTGTATAGGTGGTGAAAGCCGAACGCAATTCCGGTCATGAAAATTGCTAAGGCGCCATATTCCCGCCACCTGGAATTCGGAGGACCTACAAAGCATCAACACAAAAGGGGCAAAATGATCAGTTGGTGTGAGAGAAAATTGATAATTTTTTTTGTTGCTGATTTGTTTTAACTTTTAAGGTCCATTTTGCTAGCGCAAAACCACCCCCCTCGCGCAGGACTTTGGGAAGAAGTTAAAATTACAACTTTCGGAGACAAGCGCAGGAGAGAGAGGGGGCCGTTTTCATTTTGATTGAATTTCAATTTGGAAGTCCTCTGGATGCCTTCTCGACGTGTTGTATTTTAATTCAGATCTGGAGATAATTTGGACTCAAACCAGATTACCAGCCCGTCTCAGAGTCGCAATGCGCGAACGTCAACTTGCCACTCGTCCAGTGAAAATTAAAAGATTAATTTTAATTTAATTAATTCATTTCCCCAACCCCCCCCACCCATCCACCCTCTCCACACACTCGTTTGGAAAGGAGAGAAGGGTCCAATAAATCATCCATTTGAAACTGCGGAAAAATCCACTCCCGGCGACATTATTACCCCAGGTAAAAACACTAATGAAACGCACAGAACATGTATCTTCTCAGCGCCTTCCTTTCCCACGGAAGAAACAGAACCGTAGAAAACTTACAGCAGAGAAAGAGGCCATTTGGCTCATCGTACCTGTGCTCTCTGAAACAGAGATCCACTTAGTTCTCCCACCTTCAGCCCATACAATTCTATATTTCCCCCTTTGACATATATCTCTACATAATAATAATAATAATCCTGACATTTGATATAGAGCTTTTTACGTCTTATCAACGTCTCAAAGCACCTCATAGAATATACTGTAAGGTGAATCGACTGTATGTTTGTGGGCGAAACGTGGCAGTCAATAGCGCACAGCAGTGTCCCCCCACACAAACAGTCGTGGATTGAAAATGACCAATTTTTATTGGGATGGATTATTATTAGGCGCGTGTGTGTAGAGTAAGGAAACTTGCCAAAGGTTTCGCTCTGACTGACCTGCCTGGATTTGAACACAGGTCTCACATTTGTAATATATAAGTGTAATATATATAAAGTGAAACAGCGCAGACACTTATATTAACTACACCAGTTATATAGAAATAACAGAAACCAGCAGAGGAAGGTTTGCAGCCTGAGGCAACACTGTGGACAAAAGTACAAGGTTAAATACGGCCGAATCTTATCAGTGATGATTTCTATGAACTTACAGATACAGTTATTAGATCTCACTTAGCAATTCAACCTCAACAAAGATTCAGGTAACTGTATTAGAGACAGACACACACACACCGAAACATACAATAATACTGCTGTAGCTCAAAGAGAAATGTCACCATAAGACTTTCTTTTGTACCTTGAACACAGATCATTCACAATTGAAATCAGCACATATGGAAGCCAGAGAACATTTTGTCTCAACCCAAGGGTTTACTGTATATCTTCTGAAGTGATTTGAGGCGTCTCGAGGATGTAATAAGGCACTGTATCGAAGGCAAGGATTATTATTGAGAATGACCCACTAAAACACACACCCTCAACTAACTTTTGGTGTGACATTCGTCGACTTGGCCAAATTTACCAATGACCGAAACACAATGAATATTCAAATTTGAATCAAATGTCTTTTTAAAAAAATATTAACGGGTCTTAAAACGTTTTTTCTTCGCCCCCTCTTCCCCCCCAACCCAAACGGTTACTACAAACGGAGTGTTGGCAAGTGGGAGGATTTGTGCAGTTTTCCAATTGTGTGTGCAACAGAACCGGGCATAATTGATTAGTTTGGATTGTACTGTATACTGCACGTCAGTTATCAACTGTGCCGTCAGCACAAGAGTAAATTCCAGTTACGTACAAACCACACCTATTCATGTGGAAATCTCTCGGATTCAGTCGGGCTGTGGTCGGGCGGGGGGGGGGGGGGGGGGAACTGCGGCTCTGTAAGATATGGCCTAGGGTTGCAGCGTTTAGCAATGTTGATTAATTTTAAAAGATGTTCATTTAAACGAAAACTAGACAATTGAGTTGGGTTTACATCTCGCTGTAACTGCTACCCAGCCCTCGGAGATGCTCACTGATTGTGTTTTTCATAAACGTACAGAGCTCGGCTGCCGTGATTTGATATTGGGGGGTGGGGGGGGGGGGTGGGGGGGCGGAGGGTGGATTTTGCATAACCTTCTGCGTGTCTCTGTACAATAACATCCTCAAGGCCTAAATGAGTCAGATTTACACCCTTTTATCGCTTCCTGAAATCGTACCTACTGCAGGCAAATTAACAAACGGAGTTTCTTGGACACTTACGGGACATATTACTGCCAATCAAAACCGGTGCATATAACTTTTAATAGGGTTTCTTTAATAATAACTAGACGGAGTGTTTGGCTCACGGTAGGGGGGTGTTTCATTAAGAGACTTCTGCTGTACAACAATTGCCAGAATTATTTTCTATATGTTTGTAATTACTAAAGATGAAGCTAAATTGGAGAAAAGAGCAGAACTAAAGTATTTTTCCATTTGCAACATCCGATGATCCACTGGAGGATTTTAACCCTATTCTTATTTGTTTTATTTCGGCGGAAAAGTTCTCCAGGGGTTAACACAGCAAAGCAAGCGTACGCCAACAGCGGGCTATTACCTTAATTATGTTTTATGATTATCATAAGATACTCTACTTTGATTAGAATCTGCAGCTTATAAGAAAAAAAATCATAAATATTCATAATCAAAAAATCGTGCACAGAGACATACAGACTTTAAAACTCAGCTAGTAATATAGACACACATACATACACACACAAGCAACACAAAGCTGAAACAAAACCAAATTTTCTTCAGTTGTCTGTCCTGAACGCGAGCTTACTGGGCTTCGGTTTAGAACCTATACATAACTGGAGTCTTGCAGTGTATTGCTTAGAGCATGCGCCTCTCAAGCTAGCGGACCCGGGTTTGATTCCTTACTCCACACCCCTCACAGTAAATAGGAACCCGGTTGCCAGTCGATTAGCAGATCACTTTTGCGGGGGACAGAGTTAATAAACCCTTCCAAAAAATAATAACAATAATAAGAATTTGTTCACTCAATCCTTGCACGACTGTTTGTGTGGACGAATGCTATGCGCAATTGGCTGCCGCGTTTCGCCCCCCCCCCCCCCCCCCCCCAAATATACAGTCAATTCACTTTATAGTATATCCCATGAAGCACTTGGAGACATCTCGGAGACGTGATGAGGCAATATATCAATAATTATTATTATTATACTGAAATGTGCATTCAGTTTCCTGCGGTTTATTTTTGTCAAAAACCTAACACCCCTGTATCTTTCGAGTTCAGTTTTTATTTCATAGAGTCAACATTGAGCTTGCCAAACATGATTAAAATAGCACAGGTGAGGGCAGGAAACCTGCTCTGGGAAACACATCGCTAGGTTGCTGTAAAACTGATCAAAAATATTCCGCTCCCCAACAAAGCCTTTCCCCCCTTTAGTTTTACGTAAGCAAACCACAAATTTCTTGAAAACCATCCCGAAAAATAAATTATTCACAGGAAGGAGGTGTGCATCATTGTAATTAAATGTGAAAAGGAGAGAGTAGTCAGGTCACAGCTATTGGTGGATAATCAAGGCTACACTATATATGCAATATTTGTTAATGTGAAAGATATTCTGTTCCCCCAGGGAAACAGCTCACCTCATTCAATGCCTCTGTTGATATAGCGAGTGCACAGGGTAGGCAGAAGGGAGAAGCGAGAGGGAGAAACGTACCTATTTGCCAGACTGTTATTTATTCTCCTTTTGTTCAATATTAGAGTTTGACATACTTGGGTAAATTTAAAGCAAATTGCTTGCTTACACCCACAAAATCAAATGGGTGGTTGCAAACCCATTATTAGAATCCACACTGCACAGAAAAAAAATCCTAGGATAAGTTTCCTTACTCCACACACCCACACACACATGCCTCTGTTTACCCAGCAGTAAGTAGGAACCCGGTTGTTAGTCGATTGGCGGGTGGGGGGTAATATACCCATCCCCAAAAATAATAATAATGATAATTTGGTCACTCAATCCATGACTGTTTGTGGGACACGGCTGTGCGCAATTGGGGGAAATAAAGAGGAAACTCGTGTGTGGGAACATATTTAACCTATAGGATTATCTAAAAGCTAATCAAATGGATTATATAAATGCAAGCATGTTCCAGACACCAGGGTTTTGTTTTTTGAGAGGGGTGAGGGTGGGTGGGTGCAGGGGGTGGTGAATTTAATTAAGGATATTTTTTCTTGCACTCTTAGGTGAAAAACTTGTATCAACTAGTCAGGCTGAACGAGAGGGACAGTAAATAATCACATGCCAGAAAATAATATCTTGCGTAATAAATTACAGCTACAAATAATTCAGAAGCTATTCATCAATTTTATTTTCAATTCATGCAAAGTCGCGCTTCTCTGGATTAATCATAAAGAAACATCCTTTACAGCATTCGTGAAGCACGTGATAGTGAGTGGGGAGGGGAGGGTGAGAGGAGGGTGGGGGGGGTGGGGGGGAGCGGGCAAGGTTGTTGTACTCTGCCGAGACGCACGGTGATAAAACATTAGGAGCTCGCTCACCTTGGGCCTACGGTTAGCGGTTTCGAGCAGTGGTAGTAAAGTTCTAATGATCTGCAACGCATTTGGAGTTGAGACTTTTTTTTCCCCCCCTACGTCGCCCGTGTTAAACTCCTGACTGAACCTCGGAATTTTACAGCGCAGAAAAGAGGCCATTCAGCTCCTCGTGTCTTGACCTGAAGCAGCTCGAACACATCTCGTCCCCACTCCCCTGCCCTTGTCCCCTTTACTCTATTCCCCCACAATCATCTCTTATACCAATATTTTCCAAATGATTTGTCCGATTCCCCGTTCGAATAATAGTCCCTGCCTTGGGACGTCCTCCCGCTGTGAAAGGGGCTCTGTAAATGTCATTTTTGTTTATTGTTGTTGCCTTGAAACGACTCAAAGAAGCTTCACAGAATAGACTGCAAAAGTGAATTGACTGTATGTTTGGTGGGCGAAACGTAGCAGCCAATTGTACACAGCAGCCAATTGTACAAACAGTCGTGCAATGGGTTGAGTGACCACACATTTTGTTGTGGGGGTGGGGGAGGGATTAATTATTATCCCACCCCCGACAAAAGCGATCCGTCAATCGACTGGCAACCGGGTTCCTGCTACTGCGAGGTAAACAGAGACTTGTGAGTCAGGAAACTTGCCTAAGATATTTCGCCGCCCTGGGAATCGAACCCGGATCCTCTGGCTTGCAAGGCGAGTAATCTAATCTGCAGGACTCCAGTATTGACAACACTATTATGGACTCTGCTGGAACTACTGCTTTTGGTGGTAAATTTCACCAATGGTTCCATTATTGTCCTAATAACCCTAATAACAATCTCCTCAATCACCCTCCGATTGGAAATGATCTTAAACTCATGCCCTGTGGGTAGCGACTTGCCAATCAGTGGAAATAGTCTCTCCCTATGTACCTTATTCTCAATTCCTTGCTCTCCCCGCCACACACACACCCATCCCCACCCCTGTACATTGGTACACTGTTCAACATCAGGTTTTTACCCAATTCTCTTTTAAATGTTAAGATGTTTAAGCTTCGATGTTACCTTGTTCCTTTCTAAATACCGCACCTATCTAATTCTCGTTTGCTACGGTTTTATCAGCCCCCACCCCCACCCCACCATCTCTCCCCCATCCCCCGCCACCATCACCCCCTCTCCTTCATTTAATTGGCAGGCCCCAATTAAATAACAACAACAACATTACATCTGTAGAGTGCCTTTCACGTCCCAAGGCGCTGAACAGTCAAGGGGTCAGGACACTCAGCAGCCAAAAGGCTGGACTCTTCTTGCTCATGTGAAGACAATTGTTTTGTATCCTCCCCCCCCAGCCCACCCCCGCTTCAAATACTAAAGTCCATGGTAACAACAGGTTCCCATCTCACAACTTGATTACAGGCCAACCACCCAGCCAGCCAGCCAGCCAACACTGCTTGTTCCTCAATTCCCTGCTCTCAAAAGTCTTGAGACCAGAAAGATGAGGACAAGAGAGCATTTGATTGATGGGATTAAATGAGGCCCAACTGAAAATAGTTTCACTTATCAAGCTTACAACAACAACAACGACAACAACAACAAAATTGCACTTATATAGCACCTTTCACGTCCCAAAGACATCCCAAAGGGCTGAACAGTCTGCTAGAGCACTTGCTCTCCCCAATATGGCTCGATGGAGCAGGTGTGGGTTACACAACCCCCTGAATAGGAGGTTGTTATTCTCCCACAGTGCAACATCTATTGAGTAACTTTGTGAACAGTCCCCCAAACAGCACACTGGATGCCAACACAGCCTTGTCAGGACACAATTAAATTCCCACCTCCCCCCACCCCCCCATCACCACAAAAAAGATCGACTGTCTCCGTGGTTTCTGTTGGATCACAGAAACAGTAGGAGGCCATTCAGTCCCTCGAGCCTGTTCCGCCATCCTCTAAGATCACGGCTGATCTGAACCTCAACTCCAATTCCCTGCCCTTGCCTCATATCTCCTGATACCCTGACCTGACAAATATCTATTCACCTCAGTCTTGAGAATTTGAATGGATCCAGCATCTACAGCCTTTAGGGGGTGGTGGTGGTGGGGGGAGATTTCCAGATTTCCACTACCCGATGGGTGAAAAACTATCTCCTGATTTTACTCCTGAATGGTCTAGCTCTAAGATGATGTAACCCCATACGTGTGGTAATAGCAGAACGCTGTTGACTTAGACCCAGTTTTAATAGAAGGAAAAAGAAGTTTGCTGAAAGATTTCCGCGTACAAAGTGAAGATAATTCACCAAAGACATTACGAGTGACCTCTGCGAGTCATTCTCAGTCGTGAGTAATAAAATCTGTATCAATCCATTTCCCACATGGATATGGATTGCACAACAAAACGCTCTTTACTTTGCGGTATTAAAAAAAAATTAAATTGCTTTTTCATTTCTTGTCTCTGAAAATAAAGGGCCTGGGTTCCTGTGGTTGGCCTGAGATTGTGAAAGGAAGCATTTCGAGAGTTCTTAACGACTGGCTCGGTCTTTATGAAAAAGCTATGTGTTGGAACGGCACAATATCAGCAGCAAAGGTGGTGGGGAGAGAGTGGGAAACGTGGACAAAGGATGGTTGAGTGAGTGACTCTGGCCTCCTGATTGTCGCTCATTATCCTGTCTGTGCCTCAGAGCTTTGGAACATTGTTGGGAGCTCCTGTAGCTCTCCGTGGTTAGAGTATTTGCTTGAACCACCCCACCATCAGAGGCCGGGCCTTCAGTTTTTCCGCTCCCACCCTATGGAATTCCATCCCTCAATCCCTCCGTCTCGTTTCTTCCCTTTCCTCTTTCAAGGCCGGTTTGAAGACTTTCCTCTTCGACCGTGCCTTTTGTTCCACCCAGAATTTTTTGACCTCCCCTACGTGTTTCACCCCTCCCCGTACACTCCCCTCCCAGCTCGGGTCACACGCCTCCTGTGCAGCGCCTTGGGACATCCTCCCGACGTGAAAGGCACTTTATAAGTTGTTGTTGTTGTTGTTACACGCGAGAGACCTGGGTTCAATTCTAGGCAGGGTCAGGGCGAAACCTTGGGCAGGTTTCCTTACTCCACACACACACACACACTGCCCCCCACCCCCACCCCTCAAAAACAAACAATAATAAAATCGGTCATTTCAATCGACGACTGTTTGTGGGACTCTATCGGCTGCCGCGTTTGACCCACACAAATATTTACTGTACAGTCAATTCACTTTTTACAGTACATGCCATGAAGCGCTTTGAGACACAGTCTAGAAGTCGTGATGAGGCCCTATATCATGGATAGTTAGCGAGCAGACAAACGGGCCAACAAAAGTGTCTGTCAACTTCCCCACCTGTACAACACGCTGCGTGTTAAACTCTTCCCCCGTGTTTTCTGTCCGGGTTACTCACCGTATGGCACAATGGTGGGGTCTGAAGGTTCTACTTGATGTTGCTGTACTGTGGGTGTTAGTGTTTCATCTGTCGCTGGACCTGCCTGCTGTAGCGCTAGCTCAATTTCTTGATCAGTTAATCCTGCGGGAATAAAGAAAAACAAACATAGCCGTGAATTCCGTTGCATTGTTAACGTAGTTTTAAGCCGGCAGACACAGGGAAATCGTCTCGTTGGCTGAAATTAAATATAATAATCTTCCGAAGCTGCCGTATCGGGTCTTTGTGAAGTCTCTAAGCGCTTCACAGGATATACTGTAGAGTGAACTGACTCCGTATTTTATGGGCAAAACACCACCCAAATATTATATTAATATATTTATATTCATATAAATATAGAACCAAAATTAACTTGCTCTACAAGTTTTTGTTTGCCCCAAGATGTTTTTTTTTAGACACACACACTCACTTAGTGAATGAAATCTGCAGAATGCTACAGAAATGGGAACTTCAGGAGTTAAAGGGTAACTTAGTGCCTCAAATTGCTTGAAATAATTTGGTAAAAATGGCACTTACGTTATTACACCGCGCTCACTGTGATTCGAAATTAAGACTGGGATGTTTTCATGTGTTTGTTTGTTTTCCGCGTGACAGTATTCGAAAAAAAAACAAGGCTGCAAGTTTGATCATTAAATATTTATCTTGATATTTAAACTCATTTGTTCCATATCTGCTACTAATCTTTTTTAAATTAGGCCTCGTCGCGACCATTGAGCTGAAGGGTGACAAGTAACAGGAAGGAAGCTTTCCTCTGCCGTATAAAGTGGGTTAGCTGGGGAAATACAGCCTGTTGAGCTGTGTTAATTTGAATGACTGTCTCTTGCCAAAGACAAACACTCGTGTGTATTCGCTCCCGGGCCCTCTTCAGTACTCTTCATTGCAACAACAACAACATTTGTTTAGCGCCTTTTATGTCAGGAGAACGAACCAAGGCCCTGGAGAGTCTGGGATTTAGACCCAAGCTGGGAGTTGGGATCAGGAGGGGGGTGGAGGGCAGGGAGGGTAGGGATAGGAGACGGTGACCAAAGGCGCGGTCGAAGACGAGAGTCTTGAAGGAGTCAAGGGGGCTGGGGGGGGGTGGGGAGAGGCAAAGAGACTGCGCGACAGACTTCCAAAGGGTGGGGGAGCAGAGTTACACGATTTATTAAGTTACGTGGCATTTTACTTTTATTTTGAACCCAACCTCATGCGGAAGCCTGCGTTTTTGTGGATGGGCAGAACTGAAATGAATGAGGGATTAATAAAATAAACCCCCCACCCCCACCCCCCTCCCCTCCCGGATGTCCCCAGGATGTTCAGTGGAGACTAAACGGGTCAGTACCTGGGAGTGATTAAAAGATAGGGATTGCATCAAAGGTTTGGGATGTCATCGAAGAAACCACAGCAGCTGTGATAGCAATTTATAAGAGCCATCTAAACCGTGGGATGATATTACAGCCTTGAAATCACTTCCAGGTTTTCGGTTTATTTTGTGTTTTACACTCTGCTGTTTTTGCTTCTCCGTTCAATCTGCAGTAGATCTTGTTGCACGTAGATACCAAACAGCCGCTGAGCTCGGTGAACTCACGCGCATTTTAAACGTGCCTGCGCTGAAGGATCGATGATTGGCAAAACTGGAGCTGCTAAGTTTTCAAGAGTCACCGATTGACGCGACGTTACTGGGTATATATCACAGTATCGCAGGACCGCAAACTCCGCAGCGCAAGGCAAATGGGGGAGACAGTAAACTTCACATCAGCTGCATCGGTTAACAAACCAAACATTTATTAACAGCAATAATTATAATCATCCAGGCATTTGATACGCCACCTCATCACGTAATCGAGACGTCTCAAAGCGCTTCAGAGAATAATGTACTGTAAAGTGAATTGACTGTGCTGTATATTTAATATGACTTATGCAAAGTCTGAGTTATGTGAAACTTTGTAAATAAGAGGAAATTTAACAGGACCTGGACAGATTTATAACTCGGATTAAGCGATTTATGCGATTTATATTTAACCGAGTTTTACTGTATTACAAATTGACGATTACAACTAAATCCTGACAAGTTCAAACTTCCCACAAACAAAGCCCTTGTCAACACGGTCAGTGACAACTCTACAAGTTGACGCTGAACAGGAGACTGAGAAAGCAACAGAGAGAGTGAGAGAGAAAGAAATAAGAGAGAAAGAGATAAATGCTGATATATTTTGTCAGAAGTAACTATCCATTTGCTAAACAAATTGCTCATTTTTGTCATGTATTCTCGGTGAAACCATTCTATTAAACCTCCCTGACTTTGTATTAACAGATATCTTAATATTTACAGCAATAGTGAAGCCATATATTTGTCTTTATTCACTTGGTCCATTTTAGTGACCATTAAATCTGGTGATTTTTTTGCGTAATCTGGACACGAGATAGGTGCTGTAATGTTCCATTGTTATTATAAAACTTGCAGAAACCACTCTTTTCACAAGGATTGAAGTTTGGTAGCAAGACAAGCATTTGGATCTTGTCTGGAGAAAGAATTCAGGATTCAAACCAGCCGTTTTTTAAAAACTGCTCTCTGTCTCTCTCTCTCCCTCGAATTAAAATGGATGAATCCGAATGTTAAATACAGCTTTAACTGCGCGCATAAGTAAACATTTGCTCTTCCAATATTATTATGCTTCTACTTTGCTGCTTTAATACTTAAGAGTTTGGCCCCTGTGCCCCCGTTTTAAATAATAAAAATCAGTATTTAATATTCAGTTTTACACAATATTCAATCACTTCAAAGTTAACTCTTTGCAACTTCCAAGTGTCCAGACCAGACTAACTTTCGTTCATCCGCGTACAATCCTCCGCACAAAGCATAGGTTCTTCAGCCACAACCTATCAACCCGGCAGTCTGCAGTACTACCCTCCAGCGTCAATCTAGACTGTGATCTCAACTTGTATGGTCTCGACTCCCATTTCAGCCAGGTCCTTTGAAGACCCGACTTCAACCACTAAACCAGACCCTTCTGCCGAGCCCACCGACAAACCAGCCAGACGTGTCGGCAAAGCTTTACACCAGAGAGGCTCGTGCATTCCCATCACCAGCGTTACGGTGAGGTGGAGTTGACGGCAATGTCAGCCAGAATACCCCAGTCTTGGCCTCACCCACTCTCAGCTGAAGGAAGTACAGGTTCCGTGAAGCGAACGTGGAGAGAAGAAAAAAGCAAAACGGCCTTGAAAGTTAAACGCAATACAAACGGCACATTGTCTTGGGCTTGATTTAAGTATTCACATTCGCAGCACGTTAACTGGGAACTTTGAGTATATAAGTTAGGGTAGTATTTAGTGCATCCATTAAGCAAGATGTAATGGGTCTGAACTTCATAACTATCAGGCTAATAGGGTTTTTGCTCTTTGCTGGTCTTTACGGGATAAACTCTGCGCCCGCTGCTACCTATCATGTATCGTCTATTTATTCAGAAAATATTTATAATGCACTATAAACACTTAACTCTCACAAATTCACTCAATCGCCTCCATTAAAAACTTCAGCTTGAAGCACTAAGCCCGGTACAGCACTCGCAAAATTGACTTTCTCCTTTCACTTTGCAATTCATTTGGACACAACCGAGACCAAAGTCCACCTCTCAGGCAAGCCCTGACCAGACACCTCTGTTTGCTCCGGCAATAAAACTGCCCACTGGTTCTGTGTCTGTTCCTGGGGGAGATTGCTGGGCACAAATAGGGCAAAATTCCACAAAATTCCACCTTATATACTGTAAGGCGCTTTGCTGTGATTTCCTCCTGGTGTGGTTAACGAGTTTCTCTGGTGATAAATTTTTACTGAGCCTGAACGCGTTGAAATCTCCAACTACCAAGCTAGACTTCAGTATTGCAGTCATTTAATTCAATTTGGGGACAAGGAACAGACAAACCAGGGGCCATTTTCTGTGGAGCTCCTGTAGCCCACTCGCCTTACAAGCGTGAGACCTGTGTTCAAATCCAGGCAGGTCAGGGCGACACCTTGGGCAAGTTTCTTTACTCCCCACATACACACGCCTGATAATAATCCCTCAAAAAAAATGAATTGGTCATTTCAATCCACGACTGTTTGTGGGGGGGACGCTGCTGTGCGCAATTGGCTGCCGCGTTTCGCCCACAAATATATAGTCAATTCACTTTACAGTACATTCTGTGAAACGCTTTGAGACAATCTCTAGAAGACGTGAAAAGCGCTTTATCAAATGCAAGGATTATTATATTATTATTAATATTATTATTATTATTATTATTATTATTATTATTACATGCTGCTGTAAGAGAAGCCAGCCAAGTATGTAAAGTAACCACAGTTCAGTGTTTATTGTCAACAGGTATATCTGGCACACAGTCCGAGAGCCAAGGACACAAATTCTTAATTGATTGCGTGGAGTAGCGCTGGGAATCAAAACTCGCAAACTTGTTATGGAGCCAGTCTTCTAACTGCCAGGCTGGGGCCACACTTGTCTTTCGTATTGTCTCCCTCCCTCCCTCCCGCTAAGCTGTGACCCACGGCTCATAATTACAGCGATGGGAACCTTAAATTCTAACACTTAATTTAAAAAAAACAATTGTATTGTTTTATGGCATACAGTCAAAAAACAATAAGAGTTCTCTAATGCATTGTTATTCTGCCTCCTTGAATAAACATGATGCTTTAGAGCTACACAATTTATTTCCCAATGATTATTTCCATTTTGAGTTACTTTATGAATGCAAAAACCAACCAACCAGAGATCTCTGTGTATTGAGCTCTATTAGTGAGACATAGTAGCCAGTAAGTAATAATAACATAAACCCTCGCATCTGATGCAGCACCTTATCGCTTTGAGATGTCTGGAAGACGTGATAAGGCTCTATAACAAATGTGAGGATTCTTATTATTATTATTATTATATCACGTCTTCGAGACGTCTCAAAGCGTTTCACAGAATATACCGCGAAGTGAATCGTGTATTTTGTGGGCAAAACCCGGCAGCCAATTGCGCACAGCGGCGTCCCGACAGAAGTCTGGGGAGTGAGGAGACCCACCCCGGGAATTTGTGTGTGTGTGTGTGTGTGTGTGTGTGGTGTGTGTGTGTGTGTGTGTGTGTGTGTGGTGTGTGTGTGTGTGTGTGTGTGTAAAAAAGGCCATTGATTCATTCCAAGCGATATTCTCGCAATGACCTGACAAACACATTCTCCACGGGACACTGAAGTATGTGTGTGTTGACCTAATCTGAATTCTTGGGATATAACACAGCGCCTCTCACGTCTCACGGAGCACTGTGTGTCTCAAATCTCATCACAGGTATATTGTGAAGCTTAAGAGACTGTCGATTGTGTAGGCACGACAGAATGCAGAGCAAAATGTTAAACTCCATTGGAACATATACAATTTATAATGTATGCCACTGTCTGTCTCGCCCACAGCACTGTCCCGACATTTCTTTTCATTACAGGAACGAGCCCCGCTATGTTTCTGTACTCCTTTTTACAGACCCTTGTTCCAGAAAGTCCAATCCAAAAGGTGGTCCATACAACATTGGACAAATGTTAAAAAAAAAAGTAAAACATCACTTTCACCAGGAGTAATAATCCCTTCAAAAAAAATTCTGTAATAAATTGGTCATTTCAATCCTCGCCTGTCTGTGGGGGACGCTGCTGTGCGCAATTGGCTGCCCACAAAACTTGCAAATCACTTTACAGTATATTCTGTGAAAGCGTTTTGAGACGTGATAAGGGGCTTTCCCAACACCAATGCCAGGATCATTATTATTATTAGTATTATTATTACAATAATACCAGAGATAAGGTAATACGCAGAGCATTATCCAGAATAGGGACATTGGTGAAGGGCGTGCTATGAAGCTGATGGAAGTCAAACCACAACAGCAATTTACTAGTTTCAATGGAAACCTGTATCTAGTCACACCGTCACTTATTTTATATAACAAACGCAGCATTAAAGTTGCAAATGATGTGGGAAAGGTATCTGGGAGTACTCAGCCTGCGTGCGTCAGGCCCTGGAGGCCAGTGCTGTACACTAAACCCACATAACTCTGCACGTGACAAATAGGCACTTTGCAGCAATAATGGCAAAAAATGCTCAATAATGCGGGCACCCGACAGGAAGGAAGTTTTTACTGGGAAATAATGCTCAGCAGGTGATTAGAATTTTCTATTTGGCAGTACACCTAATCGTTTCAGAGATGCCCAAGTGTTAATCATGTTAATTGTACAGTTCTCAGCAAAAATGCCGATGGGCAGACAGGCAAAATGTCTCCAAAGATTTACGAGGGTTTTATCATAAGATATTCTACCCAAAACAGACAAGAATAAAATTGCTCGGAACCCAATTCTGCCCACAAAATATACAGTCAATCCACTTATTCACAGTATATTCTGTGAAGCGCTTTGAGACGTCTCAATGATGTGATGAGACGCTACATCAAATGAAAGGATAATAATACTAATTATTATTATTATTATTATTAAAAGCTTTGCTCCATAGAAACCTTAACAGGTGCTGAACGCATCGAACAAAACCAACTTTTTGTTTTGCATTTGTTCACAAAAGCTCTCACTTTTATACAACTTTATTCCACCCTCGCAAGTCTGGCCAATTGGAAGCAAGTCTGCAGACAGGGACAAAACTTTTAACTGATATTAACAGAAACGCCAACAGCCACTGCCGGGAGTGATGAGAATAAATAGAACTTGGTTTCAAGGCTAGAACATAAAAAGATAATTTTACTGGAGGTATTAAATCTAGCCAATACGGTCTAGCAAAATGGATACGTCTCTTTAATACAAAGCAATTCTGTAGTTCATTATGCCGCATTATTTTAGCTCCTGATACATTTTGGCCGATGTTTATGGTTGCGGGTATCACTAGATGCAGAATTGAAGTGTTGTGTGACCTTGCTCATCTCATCCGGGCATGAAATTACAGTTGTGACACCTTGGTATTACAGTCATAAATACAGCAAACTGCATACCTAACAGCTATATATACACATTTCCTATTGTCTTTGAACATAAACCTGATCAGTATTTATTTTAAAGCAACAACGCCAGCGCAACACAAAGAATTTATTACTCTATTTTCTTTCCTTATTCCATTCGCACAAAAAGTTTCTCTTTTAAATTAGCAACGCAGTTTTTTTTCTCCTCCTAGTAGCGCTATTAACCCCAAGCAGTCGGTAGTCACACACACTATTTTTCCATCGCTTGTATAACTCGTAAAGAGTGTTCCTTTACTGTACCGTATTCCATGCATTTTTTTGAATACATAATATTTTACACATTTGTATCCAATGCCGAGGTTTCTTTACTCCCCGCACATTCCAGTTGTTAGACGATTGGCGCATCACTTTTTCTGGGGATAATAATCGCTTTCAAAAAAAAACGTAGATTATAATTTTGTCACTCAATCCACCACTGTTTGTGGGGACATTGCTGTGTGCGAGGCTGCCGCGTTTCACCTGCGAAATATACAGTCGATTCACTTTTACGCTGTATACTGCGAAGCGCTTTGAGGCGACTAGATGACGGGACATGGCAGCGTCCCACAAACAGTCGTGGTTTCAGCAGCCGCATTTTTTAAAAATATCATATTTTTATTGTATGATCAGATTGCCAATAATTATCACTCAAACCCAACCTTCCGAACTCTCCAATTTTCCATATGCCAAACCCCCCAAAAAATTTCCATTGCTCCCCACTAACTCACCCAACTCACTCACCCAACTCAGCCACCCACTCACTCACCCACCCACCCTACTCACCCACATACCCACTCACTCACTCACTCACTCACTCACTCCAGGAATTCAGCCTTTAATATCAAAACTATGATTGCAGTATTTAATGATTTACTATGCAGCTTGATGGGGGCCAAGGGGCAACTCAGCAACTCAGATCAGGATTCAGTCACTTGAAGGATTACTTTTTGAATAATTTAGATTTTTATTTTCGCAGGTAGGACAAGTTCAATCCAACAACACAACAGCATCAGGGCCGGGGAAACATGCCTATGCATTTCTGACAAATGTTTAACTACAAATACATCGCGTTTAACTAAATGATCTAGCGCACTCAAGAAATTCTTATTTTGATAAGATATTTTGAGCTTTCTTCACTACCTAAGCAAACGTCTCTCCCTCCCCACTCCCAACTCCCCCAACCTCCGTAACCCGCGCTTCATTTTTGGAATGAGTTAAATCTTTTTTTTTTAAACTGTTAAGATTATTTTGTTTTATTTCGGATTGAAATGCCGCAGAATTCTACGCCAAAAACGTGGCCCGAGTTAGGTCTCTTTGGGCGTGAACTGAGAAGTTTGGGTTCCACATAACCTTGAGAAAGGGATTTTTCGCGAAGAGAGAAGACTTCAGTGTGAATCCAGAGGGCGCTCATCGACTCAGTCGCTGCTCAATAGAAACAAACTCTTAAAACTTCTAGACCACCTCTTCAATAACGTTTGATTGTCTCACCGTTTGTCACCATTATCGGAGCTGTAAAGCACAGCCTCCCCTCGACCTGGGTAACCAGGAGAGAGTGAGAGAGTGAGTGAGTGAGTGAGTGAGTGAGTGAGTGAGTGAGTGAGTGAGTGAGTGAGTGAGTGAGTGAGTGAGTGAGTGTGTGTGTGTGTGTGTGTGTGTGTGTGTGTGTGGTGTGTGTGTGTGTGTGTGTGTGTGTGTGTAAATACGGCTGCTGCAAGCCATATCAAATACATCCTCAGAGAAAGCGCTCTTCAAAGAAGCTGAGGGAGACAATCCATTAATATCCCTGTTACAGGAACCAGAACACACCTTAAAGCGTGTTTTGAAAATCCCAAATTAGGACTTTTCTTGAGACAAAAAAGGGAGCAAAAATATTAAATCTTCCCCCATTGTCACGTGACAATATTGTCTCCTACGTTGACCGTTGCCCAGGTGTGATCTGAGATAATAAGTCTGAACAATCGAGGTGGAAAATTTTGTAAATGAAACTCAAGAAAAAGTATTCTCAATATTTCAGTTGCTCTCCTGATACAAACCCAAATCTGTGGCTCTCTGGTTTGCCTACTCCCGCCAGCGATGGTACTTTATGAAACATCATTGCCTCTCGGTTTCTGTCCTGCCACCACCCCCCCCCCACTCCACTCCCCCACCCAGTGGCGTGACCTGAAGATGTCACTGAGAATGAAGGTTCCTCACTTGATGATATTTGTTCATTTCCTTATTCCCTTCTCACAATCATCTTCCCATTCAGAAGCAGCTTGTCCGCTTTCCTGCATTCGACTTACACTTTTGAGGGGTGAGGTGGGGTGGAGTAGTGGGGAAGGTGGGGGGGTGGGGGAGAGAGAGTGTATGTGTGAACAAAAAAAGGTTTTTTTGTTTAACAAACAAGCCCTTTGAAAAACGATTCACCAATTACCAGTTAATTTATCAGGTTCACTCATTTTCACTTTCTGTTCCTTGATCATTGGAAAACGGTGATGGAGGAATGATTGACTGGCATAACAGCCAGCTATTCCATACCAATATGTGTTCTTTCTACTCTCACAAGATTTCACAACAGTTTCATCTCAAAACTCGACCGGCGATTGAGCCGTGGACGTATTTTGCTCCTATTCAATAAATCTGCTTTAGATTTCTTTCTTAAAAGTCATTTTCGCTTTGAGTTAAGAGGCACGAGAGCAAACAATTCTCCGCAGAGACCAGAGGAGACTGGGTGACACCACAAAGCTTATGCAAATGAGTGTTCTGTTCACACACGTTGGGAGAGCAAGCACACGCACAAAAGAAGGGAGACAGACACTCACTTCACTTCTGGCATAAATATGATTTTTTTTTCAGGATATGACACTAGTATTTTAATAATTCTAAGGAATATGTGTTGGCAATGTCTTTAAGTGCTATGAAAATTAACAAGAGCACTGTTCAGCTTAAAGCCAAAAGCTGTCAGCACTGATTTAAGATTTCAACGAAGCAAATTTGATGCGAATTAGAGGAGTCTAGCCTTGATATCCAGTTAGTTACATTAGTATGGGAAGGACACGAATGTCATTCACTGCACCTCGTGAAGATAAAACATATTGCTTGAAAATAGTACCGTTACGGTAAAAACACAATAAACTATATTACATTTCAATACATCTCCTCGATTTTACAAAACTGACCCTTCGGTTAACCCTCTGAAATTAAATTAATTTAACTCTTTATGGGAAGGAATAGGATCTCGGCACGGAAAAAAATTCTCAGCAATGCTGATAATTTGCTGTTTGCCCGAAAAACATCAGGCTGTGGTTTGGAGCCTTTGTTTAAAATCCTGACGACAAAACGACAACTCGGTTTTCTGGTTGGGAATGTGGTGTGGGTTAAAAGGTCTCAGATATCTCAACAGATTACTAAAATAAAATGAATATTTCCATCAATTTAAACCGTTTTTAGGCTCTAGTCCCCATTGCCTGTACATTTTTAGATCAGACACTGTACACTGTACATAACTTGCACTTACATAGCGCCCTCCACACAGGGTAGCGTCTGTAAGCATAATCAGCATTAAGATAACTTAAAACAGATGTCAGTCACTGTTTCATCTCTCCACAGATGCTGCCTGACCTGCAATGTTTTCAGCAACGTGTTTCTTTTTTAGATTTTCAGCATCTGCAGAATTTTCTGAACAATAATAAATTGGTCACTTCAACCCATGGCTGCTGCGCAAAAGTGCTATATAATAATATAATAATATACATAATATATAATAATAATGATGCTAATCCTTGCATTTGATATAGTGCCTTTCACGTCTTCTAGACGTCTCAAAGCGCTTCACATAAAATACTGTAAAGTGATTTGAATATATATTTGTGGGCGCAACGCGGCAGCCAATTGCACACAGCAGCGTCCCCCACATACAGTCGTGGATTGAAATGACCAATTTATGATTAAATTGCTACCTATTGCTTTTCTATCTGGAACCCCTCCCTCCCTCCCTCCCTCCCTCGCAAGGCAAGGCAAGCCTCAAGACCCTCCTCCTCAACCATGCCTTTGCCCCCCCACCCCCACTCCCTCCGCACCTGCCGTCAAGCCGTTTAGTTCCATCGGTGGTTTGTTTTTGCTATTGGTGAGCTCCCCCTGAAAATATTGACACGTCCTGAGGCAATAATAAGCTGAATAATGGGTTTTGTGAACAGTTGCTTATTCTCGAGTCAGTATCAAGGCTACATAAGCAACTTTTCCCCCCTTTTAGACTCCCACAGCTGTGATTTATCTTTATGTAAATGACTAACGCACACCGGTGAGTAGAAAATCACTAAACGAAGGTTAACACCAGACCAGGATGGCTCGCCCTGTAAACCGCTCGGGTATATAAGCGAGGAAGAAAGGAGAAGTCTTGTTCGATTATTCCCTCATAAACATTATTTTCCTATGAAATATTTACGCTAAAATGTATGCGTCTTTAGCAGCGTCACCAAAAGAAAAGAAAAAAACATCCTCGGCTGCCCTTTTTTCCAGAAACAATTCTGGTGAGAGTACTGAATTCAGGAAGAATTTATATCCTATTATAAAACATAAATAAAATCGGATTTAAAAATCAATTAACAAGTCAATAGGTGGACTTGTTGCAGGAGAAAATGGATAAAGTGACAATTTGTCCCCAAGGGTACTCTACTTCACTTCCATCAGACATTTCTTCCGATTTCCCCCAGGAACTGCGGAAATGTACGTTGGCTGCTGGATTGCCTCGCTGGCCGGGAATGTGTATTCAGAGGGAAGTCACTCCCCTAACCTTGTTCTCTCTCATTCTCCGCTCGTGCGTAGGAGGTCGTACACTCACCCACTATCCACCCCACCCAACCACCCACCCCCCCCCCCCCCCCACCCGAACCTCTGGGACACTCTCCCTCAATCTCCCCCCCCCACCCACCACCACCCCGCCTCCGAACCTCTGGGACACTTGCCTTTGCCCCCCTTGCTCCACTTTTTCAAGTACTGCCTAAAACCTTTTCTTTTCAACCGTGCTTACACTCACCTCTCAATTCACCCCGCACGCCCCTCACCTATCCACCCTCCTTCATCTCACCCCACCTCGGCTCGGAGTCAGGCTCTGTGCACTGAGACCCTACCCTACGTGTGGGGGAGTGGGGGGAGGTGCTATATAAATGTAAGTTGCTGTGGTTACATTTCTCTATAGGGCCCCCCTACCCTCGCAAATTAGATCAGGAGTTATTTTAGGAAACAATATCCTTGGGATACGGTGTATAGTTCAGGACAAGACTTGAGTGTGTCTGTCAGGATGGTTGGAAGTTGAACTGGATGGACCTTGGTCTTATTTTGTCCAGCAAATTCTTGTGTTCTTGTACCAAAAAAACACACAGAACGGGCTGTAAAAAAGTGAATTGACTGTTTGTTTTGTGGGCGAAACTCGGCAGCTGACGGTGGGGGGAGAGAAGTCAGTTGACAACTGAAGTTGGTCACAAGTTCAATGCAATTTATTCTAATGGGAAAAAAAACAGTAACGGACAATGAATGGGAATGTTAAGACTCGGGAGCATGGCACATTCGCGTGGCATAATATAACCTGACAGCGCGCTGTGTGTCATCAGAAATTATTGGGCAAACCATAATGGGGGCCAATGCCCTAACACCCAGCACACTGCAAATAATAAATGAGCAGTTGTTTAGGCCATTTAAATGCCTATAATTCTGTTTACCCCTGACATGGATATCTGGCTTGTGCTCGAAGTACTCTCTGGTAATGATGATATAGGGGAATGATTGCCTAAACATCGCTCTAATGTTATGAAGTCTGCCTCGGAATAACCTAAGCTAAACAACGGTTGTGTGATGTGGCTTTGCAGCTCTCAAGAGTTAAAGGAGCGTATAATCGCTCGGCGGGTTTGGAATCCATAGGACAAGGCTGACAGGGCAGAGGAATGTGTCAGGTAATGGCATCGAGGGACATGGGCAAGGGCAGGGAGTTGGGAGTTCAGGTAGAATTTTTTTGTTCTTTTGTTTCTATAACACGCACAAGGCAAACTAATGTCTAAGCAAGGTCAGGTCCCAGAATTTGTAACCTCCTAGAATTTGGTGACAGGCTAGATTTGCTGAGGAACTTCCCAAACTCAAGATAATAGGAGCTCACTGCATTGTGGGGGGCGGGGGAGCAAGTCAGCCCATGGTCTACAATATTTCCGAGTAACAAACCCGTTCTGGATGAAAAATGTCTGAAAAAATGGACAAACATTTCACAGGGATTTATGTAACGACATTACCCACAGCTATAGTGAAGGTGGTCATTATCCTGATAAGCTTCAACAAAGCAGATGACATTTGAAGGCATGCTATTGGCTCGGTGGCTATATACCCTTTCGGAAGTCTACTGGTTTGTCAACGTTGGCCTGAGGGGGTAAAATCATCACTGTAAGAAACGCTACACCCACTACAACACAAACACACATATCCCCCATCAAATCACAAGCAAATGTAGCTTCACCACGTCACTCATTCCAGCTATTACTATAAAAATAACAGTCATTTGTCCACTGCCATTAAAAGTCAGAACAACATATAATAATAATAATAATCCTTGCATTTGATATAGCGCTTTTCATGTCTTCTAGAATTGACTGTAGGTTTGTGGGTGATACGCGGCAGCCAATTGTGCACAGCAGCGTCCCCACAAGCAGTCGTGGATTGAAATGACCAGTTTTATTATTGTGTTTATTTTGGAGGGATTGTTATTAGGTGTGTGTGTGTGGAGTAAGGAAACTCGCCCAAGGTTTCGCCCTGATCTGCCTGGATTCGAATGCAGTTCTCACGCTTGTAAGGCGAGTGCTTTAACCACTGAGCTACAGTCAAGTACGATGTCAACGTGAATTCTTAAGCCATAAGTGCGTCAGACAGTTGACACTGTGTGTTACGCTAGGCTGGCAATTAGGTGTCTGAGGCTTAGGTCGAGCATTTGGGGCCAGGAGAGAGGAAGGGGAAAGCAGAGAAGAGGAAAGAAAAAATTACCTTTTTTCTTTAAGAAGGATTTTCTTGCTGATAACGGACTCTGGCGCACTGCTTTATTTTGCAAGAACTTCGCTGCCGTGGTAATCTAGGGGGCAAAGAGACATGTCAAGATTCCGTTTGAATTAGTGGCCCACAACTAGAATCCTGTAGCCCACGGTTGATAAACCTCGTCAGCTTTCCTCGTCCGCATTAAAATCACGAGGCTGTCCACTGTTTCAGCCAAACCTTGGAAGTAAATCGATCTGAAGAGAACCCATTTTTGCTACCATACCAGGACTCCTCAAAAACTCATCAAAACACGCGTGGGGAGAAGAAGGTCCCTTTTTTCTCGAGACTAGTAGTCACAAACTAATTTTAGACATGGAATGCAGTCATAATAATAATAATCTTTGTATTTGATTTCGAGATTTTCACATCTTCTAGCCATAATGGTTGCTGGCTGTAGTGATATTGACAGTCAATTCACTTTACAGTATATTCTGTGAAGCACTTTGAGACGTCTAGAAGACTTGAAAGGCGCTATATCAAATGCAAGGGTTATTATTAGTGGACAGTAAAAGAAAATAGGTTGTGTGAATGTGTTACTGATAAAAAAGCAAACCACTCTTGCTAATAAAGTCAGTATCATATCTTACACATTCCTTTGGATAATGTTAGTAAAGTTTTTTGTGTGTTTTTTTCGGTGAAAATTCCTTTGAGCAGACCCAGTGAAAATAGCTTCCTAGTTATGATCAGGGAACACAGATGCAAAGCTTATGCTTTGGAGCGTTAAGAAGCTTTAAATTTAGCAATTGGATTGCCAAATGTTGACCAAATATTCACAATACGAGGATAATGTGAAGGTGATAAACCCTTTACGGAAAAGGTTCCCACATCTTCAGCCAATTTTCTCCTTTAACTGCAGTCTACTCTGTGTCCTCCACATGTACAATATATATATATTTTTTAATATTTCTCTATTCAGCTGGAAAAATTGTAATTTAAAAAAATTTAAAATAGCAAAGTTCAACATTCCACTTGCAAAGTAGAAATAATAATAACAACAATTGATTTATTATTTGGCATTTGATACAGCGCCTTATCACGTCTTATCACGAAAGGTCGCAAAGAGCTTTGCAGCATATACTGTAAAGTGAATTGACAGCAGTGTCTCACACACAGTCGTGGATTGAGTGACCAAATTATCATTTGGTCACTCAATCCAAAATGAAGCAAGGAATCTGCCTAATGTTTGGCCCATGCCCGGGAATCGAACCCAGGTCCTTTCGCGTGCGAGGCGAGTGCTCTAATCAATACACTGCAGGACTCGGGAATTTTGAATCACTGTCATGAATCATAAACTGGAATTAACACAACAAATCACGCTAAAAAACAAGTTGCTAAACGCTGCGTTGCATGTTAGCGTTGCTAACGAGAATTAATTTTCCTTTTTTTTCATAAAAAGAAACTTCTTGAGGAATAAAATATACTCAATTCCACCCCCCAGCCACCACCACCACCGCCCCCCCCAAAACAAAGTTGCAAAAGGCTACTATTAGGATGTTCAGTTACGACACCTGTGGTTTGTCTGATTCAATTGTAAAAAATATATATACTGGCTAATTGGTTAAAAGCTTTTGATCTCAAACTGTTCGTTGAAAATAGCTCTTTTTTTAACTATGAAAAAAAGAGCAAGGCTGTGTGTCAAGTTGCAGAAAAGCAGTCGTTAGTAATTTGTTTAGAACAATACAAGTCATAAAGAGGAACAGCTCAGACCTATCAAATTCAATTGGACTCCAGGAAAACTACTAAAAAGTGAAGGGAAACTGTAATGAATGGATGCGATGGAATCTTTGAAGCCAATATTCTTTACTACTCAATTGGTTACACTACTTTAGTGCTCTCAAAGACAGCTAGACAATGCTTCTTTAGACTTAGGTCAGTTTCCGTGGGATTTGGATGAGGCCAAGCTATTTTCTTTTATCACTGGCCCAAAAAAGCCTTTGAATCTCACTTGGAGGGTTAACCTGAATCCTCGTAACCATTCCCAGTCCAAATCACAAATCAGGAAGGCAGCCAAAAGCCACAACAACAACTTGCATTTTATATAAGAGCCCTTCAGGCTGGGGCTGAGACTTGAAGCGCTTAGTAAAGCAAATCTGTGGTCGAATCATAAAATCATGAATCACAAACAGGAATTAACGCCACAAATCAAATTTACAGACACCCAATTATAAACCCCAGTAATAGTTGCTGCACTTGACAGTTCCTCAATAGTCCTGCGTGGAGGAGTTCAAAGCGATGATACCTTTTTTTTAGTTTATTCAGTGCTGGACTGCAAAGTGTTACTAGGGCCAGTTATTTATCTCTGGCACGGTTTAATAAAGAGAGAGTTCTGGATCCGTTCTGTTTCAATTTGCTCACTCTTTATTTTGTTTTGTTTCTGCACACAACTCAAGCATGGCGTTTCCCAAAGTTGTTGTTTTTTAATAAAAAGAAATCTTCACAGTACGTTAAGTTAAACTGAGCAGCGGTGAAGCCTATTGAAACGTACAGTAATTTACAGCAGGCTGCTCGACAATTACAAAACTGCAGGTCTGGCGTTTTACGGCATTGGGGGACTATACCGACCGTCTGCGAAGATCAAATTATTTGCACGAAACCTTCTCCCACTTTAAAGCACATTAATTAACTTCGTTCACAAACTCACTGCTTAAGTCGGAGCGAGCAATGTTCCATCATAAAACCGACGTACACTTCGGGAAAGATGGAGGCGAGTGAGTTAACTGCAAATTTTCATCCTTTTTTTAAACCAATGACCATATCAATAATAATAATCCTTGCATTTGATAAAGCGTTTTTTCACGTCTTCTAGACTGTGTCTCAAAGCGCTTCACAGAATATACGTAAAGTGAATTGACTGTCTATATTTGTGGGCAAAACGCGGCAGTCAATTGCGCACAGCAGCGTCTCCCACAAACAGTCGTGGATTGAAGTGACCAATTTATTATAGTTTTTTTTGGAGGAATTATTATTATGTGTGTGTGTGGAATAAGGAAACTTGCCCAAGGTTTCGCCCTGACCTGCCTGGATTCGAACACAGGTCTCACGCTTGTAAGGCGAGTGTCTCTAACCATTGAGCTACAGGAGCTCCACATTGAGTACATTGTAAGAAATGACAAAGTCTGGTGTTTCCCTAAATGAGGCTCAAATGTTTCCTTCGAAGACAAAGGAAATGGACTGATGTACTCCAAACCTATTCCAGATACAGTATTGGGTTATCTTATGAAAGCAGCATTTTTTTTTCCCTCCCCACTTAATGCTAATGTTCCTGCAAACCAAGAACGCTACAAACACCTCAATCAATTATAATCCAATCCCATAGTTTTCAGCTGTCCAGTTACCATGTTACACATCACATCTCATTTCTTTCAGGGAGAAGAAGATGCGGAAAGTGCAGGCGGGGGGGGAGGGTGAGGGGGGAAAGAAACTTGGTATTTTTAACCATTCATTAACCAGACTGAATAACCAGAAGCTTTCCAGCGCCCTGATAAAATAAAACATACGCGGTGATACCAAGGTAATGTTAATTGCTCGTATTTTGTGAGCGGGGAATGAACGTGACTTGACTTCAAATTTTGTTTCACCTGTGACATGTACAGTCAAATTCACTTTCCAATAATAAACAATAATAAATTGGTCATTTCAACCCACGTCACTGTTTGTGGGGGACGCTGCTGTGCGCAATTTAGCCCACGAATATACAATCACTTCACCTTACAGTGCATACTGTGAAGCGCTTTGAGATGCCTCGACGCTACATCAAAGGCAGGGATTATTAGTAGTAGTAGTATATAAACAAATAGTATAGGGGAGTTCGATCAGATTTGCTTTTAAGATAAAGAATTAAATTCCTGGTTCCTGCCTTTTTACCTCTTCTGACAGCGATCAGCCAATCGCTTGTTACTGATTACTTCACGTTGGTGGAAATTAATGCGCCCCCCCCCACCCACCCACCCACCTTGTTCTGGGTGGTCGAGTTCTGTAAGCTCTCACTCTCACTCACCCCAAACCACAGTGCAGGAGAGCCATTAAGATTATTAACCTCCCCCTCACACTGTCTGAAGTGGGACAACTTAGCAATGTGTAGCACAGCGGGGAATGATTGTGTGTGTTTACTGGCTTTCAAATGGAAGCTTAGTTTATAGTTGGGTGTAAATAACCACAATAATCCTCGCATTGGATACGGCGCCCTATTCAGCTGGTTGAGACGTCGCAAAGCCCACACAAGGCGGATCCCAAAGCAAACTCGCTGGTGTATTTTGTGGGCCACGAGCGGTTAGCCAAGTGCGTTTGAGTGATCTTTTTTTTGGTCAAGATAATAAATAAATAATCCCTGAATGTGATGTCGCGAGTCTCCCACGTGGTGAGGATGTCTCAAAGCGCTTTGCAGACGAAGTGTGGTCGCTGCCTATCTTGTAGCTGAACGCGGCGGCCGATTAGTGCACGGCGAGATCAGGGTGTTTTTTTTTGTAGCCTACGGGCTATTTTGACACATTCAACTGCAAAATGATCCTGGGAGAGACACCTTTCGTGTTTCAAATAGCGCCAGGCGATCTTTAACATCCACCCGAACAGGTGGAGGGGACCTCGGTTTAAAATCTCCCACCCTCCCACATCGCATCACACTGACAGCCTAGGCCGTGAGTTTCAAAGTCCAGATAGGGAGCTTGAACCCACACAGCCTTCCTGACTCCCCAGGCAACACTGCTACTGACTGAGTTTGATCGCACAAGTGTCCCATTTATTTGCCGCCACATCAACTTCCAAACAACAGGAATGAGTTGGGCTGAGGTTGTCTATTCCACCTTCCCTCCAAAGTGCGTTGTCCTTGACTAGAAAGACATTCTGACTCTCCATCCATAAGCTCCCTCACCCATCTCTCCCTTTCCGGTGGACTGGAAACCTACCCTTAATTAGACCGGACTTGTGTCAGCTGGTCTAATCATTAATTAGGCTGATCAAATCATTAATTCAGTCACTTCAATCACTCTGCAGTCCTTGCAGTACTGAATCACCCGACCACCCTGCTACAGGCTGCAAACAGCCAGAGATATCTCGACTGTACTTCTGAAATCTGTTTCTAATATTAAACTGTTATAATTCACAGTGTTTAAGAAGCGCGTTTCAGATTTCTGGGACTTCTGAAAATGATTCCGGTGGAAATGCTTGACCTCTAAGATAAATACTTCACAGAGTGCTATACTAAGTTGCTTAGTAAATTCATTAGTCCCCCCCAAAAAAAGTCTAGGAAGCAGACTTATAGATTTGAGCTTGCATTTATAAAATTTCTCCTGTGCGCGTAGGGAGACGGAAAAACTGACACTCACTTAAGATGCTATTAAGCTGATGTTTCAAGTAAAAATATTTTTTTTTAAAAAGAGGGAAATCATTAGAGCAAGCGCAGAATTCAGCTTCAGTCCGGATCAATTCATTTTACACTTCACTATCCCTTCACATAAAGTACCTTCTAAGACAATAAAGGCACATAACATGTCTAAATCTGGTTATGCCGGTCTCAAATTCCTGTCAAACAATAGTTTAGGAAAAAAAATGAAGCTCTATTTTAATTAGCAGCATTCCTGAGTGATTTGATAACAGTAGTGATGCTTGAATGCTTTCAGCTTGATGGGATAGATACATGAACTCAGCAGCTCAAATAGATCTGCTGAAACTGGATATTTTCCTTTGCTCTTACATGTGACATGTGATTATTGTCTGTTTAACACTGTAACCTCTCTCTCCCCCCACACTCCTGCGCCCTCCCCTCCACCCCCAGGCTTATTGCCAAAGAATGGAGGAAACAACTGGGACAAACATCAACCTTCAATTTGGATTTTCTCAAATCCCAAATCCTGTTGTAGCCTGGCAACCCCTAACGGATAGCGTTTAGGGGAAAGGGGGCTATCTCTTCACATTGAAAAATTGTCAACATTTTTTGCGGGTACAGTACAGTACTGTGTGTGGAACTCAGCGGCTCACGGTCCTCGGGAAAAACATCACAATATAAAGTGTCCGACGAGTCAAGTAGCTCAGAGAAGGGATTTTTTTTGCAAAACAGTGAAACGGTAGTCCTTCAAACTCCTTGCGCACATTCTAAGACATCCCTGCTATTTGTCTCATTATATCGTGTAATACATTAGAAAAACAGTCTTTCTAGTCATCAAACAGCAGCCAGTCTTGGCCAGCTAAATATTTGTTAGGACCAAAATGCTACTAATTAGACGGGATCTGTGTGTGGATTAAGCAGCGTCTGTCACAGAGGTCTGAGCCACCAGTGAAGATTGAAGCAAATGTAACGGTGGATGGCCCGTTGAACCTGAATATTTATGCGCTGAAAAAACATGCTACAGTTACCAGCTGTCTGTCCCTCTGGCTGAGACGGTAAAACTGGGACCTGCGTTTGCCTGCTTTTCAGGTGAGGTGCGGTCCTGTAACTTAGTGGTTCACTTTAGAGCACTCGCCTCGCAAGCGAAAGGACCTGGGTTCGATTCCCAGGCGGGGCACAACGCGAGGCCAGCTTCCTTTACTCACCTCTCGGTTACCTGGTAGGAACCAGGTATAATAGTAATAATACAATGATTAAAAATGACCTAAAACTGGGTTAAAATAATAACTCGGCTGTTAAGTCGATTTGCGGATCGCTTTTTCGGTGGTGGGGGGGGGAACAATCACTTCATAAAAAAGAAATTTGGTCACTCAATCCACGGGAGGATACTGTGGGACACTGCTGTGCGCAACTCGCTAACTGTCTGCTGCATTTTGCCCTCAAAACACACAGTCAATTCACTTTACACTACAGTATATTCGCCTCGAAGACGCGATGAGGTGATACATCAAATGTGAGGATTATTATTATTATTATTATTATTAGAAACATCCAAGAGTTTTCATGGAACTTCAAAAACAGAAGGGTCTTTGTCCTGTGGTCCTAGCCTTGCCGACAATCCTCCAGATTAATTGGGTCAATCACCTCCTAGCTCTTGTGAGATCTTCCACAAGCACAAATAGCTGTCACAGTTGCCTATATAAAAAAATACAGTCACTGTTCTTACACAGCAAGTACCTGCGAGGAAAAAAAAGCGCTTTGAGATGTTGACCCGATAAGGAAGTGGCCAGTTTTTGTTTCTTTACTAGAAGCGCTCAATTTGAGTTTTAGCCTCCAGTGACATCCAATAACATGGCAGCCCCTGAGGTATCTCGATGGTTGACTCAGTCAGATCATCAGGCACAGTGTCAACCAGAGGGATGGTTGGCAGTGGTTCCCTCAAATAAATTCCTTAAACACACCAAACACACACACACACACACACCCACATCTGTACCACAGGCTCTCTAACTGCTCGTGCACACCCAATCCGAGGAGCAATCAAGCAGGCAATTTCAGACTGTATTTGGGGAGAAGATGGAGAGACAATTCGAGAGAGAAAAATACATCATTCGTTTGTGGCAAATAAACGCCCCCCCCCCCCCCTCCCTACTCCCTCAACCCCCCCCCCCCCCCACCCCCCTCTCACCCCCACAATTTTATTTCAAAACAAGACTACATTTGTCACTGTAAACTGCTGTGCGGCCTGGAACGCAAATTTAGATACACAAAACGACACAAGATGTTTTACAAGTCAAACTACTCCAGTTCAAAGAATTAAAATGTCATTTCATAATACCAACAGGAAATTATACACAGCATGGTATCAACGCCTCAAAATGAACCTCTTGACTGACAGCTACTCAGAATCTATGGTTTGTAGAAAACCATTTGAGGGTACACACACATTCACACACCAGTTCCCCTCCCCCCCACCCCACTCACCCACCACTGTAACATTTCTAAATATTAGAAATGGGAAAGTAAAACACCAACATTTCTGCATCAAGTTCATGTTTCAATATCTACACTATCAGAAAGTGATCGTTCAGTCAGGAACTCTGGAACTATCTTCCACAACTCCTCTGCCTTATCCCCTCCATCTTTACTTTCAAATCTTTGGCTCCCCTTTGGCTATCTCGCCTCCCTCCCTCCCTCCCTCTCAGCCTGAGCTCGCACTCAATCTTTGTCAAGCACTTTTGAGACGTTTACCCCTTAGTGAAAGCTGCTTCGGAACTGCAGATCGTTGTTGTACACTTCTACTTAACGTACTTTACTGATTATTTGCGTGGTTCGGGATCTTCATTCCAGCGGCTAGGTTTATTGGTAAATGGAAGTGTAATGGCTGCTCATTTCTGGTTTAGGAACAAGCGCTCCGGAACGCTGCCTCGCACAATATAAATGCAAGTTGCTCTTGCTTTGTTGGCCATCGAATGGAACGTCCTCCTGAGCTCGGAGCGCTTGGTGAGAATGTTGCACAGGTTCACTTTACAGAATCCAGTTTATGTTGGATTCCCCCCAGCCCACCACACCCACCCCCCACCCCAAAAAAATAAGGAAAGGAATGAGTTAATCTTGAACTTTATCAAGACAATTCAAGTCCAATCTTATCACAATGAAAAGCAATGTAATTTGACAGTGTCACAACTCTCATCTATCACTAGATCTTAGAATCACCAGGCTGCACAATGCAGAGGTACTGACATCATTAATTCTTCAATACGGAGAGATTGGTTAGAACACACTGCTCAGTCCATGCCAGTGCACACAGCAGCCAGTTTCCGTGACATGCACTTAACAGAAGCCAGACATCGAGCCAAGCCGAGAGAGAGAGAGAGACAGAGCCTGACCAGGCAAAGAATCACAGTCAAAAACCAGCTTCCTGTCTCCCTCCAGCAAAACTTGTGGTCAAACCTGAACCCGATTGTTTTTTATTTGCAAATTATCACATGGACTTCCTAGCGGTTTCTTGCAAGTATCTATATAATAATAATAATAACCCTTGCATTTGATTATAGCGGCTTTTCACATCTTATCAACGTTCAAAGCGCTTCACTAGAATATACTGTAAAGTGAATTGATTGTATATATTTGTGGGCGAAACGCGGCAGCCAATTGCGCACAGCAGCGTCCCCCACAAACAGTCGTGGATTGAAAATGACCAATTTTGATTATTGTGTTTTTTTTAATATTAACTATATAGTCTTAGTGTAGCTTCTGGCAGTGTTCAGTGTTCAGGTATCATCCCGGGAAGAGGGGAAGTAACCACAGACCTAGTCTAAGAGGAACAAGAGGAGCGAGAATATTTCTCATTGATGTCTGAACATTTCACTACTGTATTTTGTCACTGAGGACTTTGAACCCAAGTTGGAGACAGCTAATTCCGAAATAACTACAACTGGATGCATTCCAGGAAAATGGGGGGGGGGGGGGGGGAAACTACCAAACTACTTTTTACTACCATCTGAATAAAAAAGCTGTGGAATGGTGAATTCTGACACTTAATTTATTGAGCTGGCTATCAGAGGTGACCAGAAGCTAAACTGCTTACGAAAGGACTTTATCTCTCCGTTAATATCCCTCTGTGGGGGTGGGTGGTGGTGGTGGTGAGGGGGGGGGGGGGGGGAAGAGAGAGAGAAGGGGGAGTGGTTGATTGTCTTATTTGACCTCTGTTGGAAGATTTCTTAAACTTCTGAGTGTGGCAACAATTTTAGTTTTGATCAGCTTATAATATGGGCTTTCTGAAACATCGACTTTTAGACTCCCCAATTCTTTTATTTTTCTGCAAAGAAATTTGTGATACCAGTGGCTGTACAGTAGTTGCATTAAATTATCTATTGATTTTGCTTCAAAAATGTATGTTGAAAGACATACAAAAACTGCAGTTCAGGTCAGAAAATCCTTGCGTGATTTAAGCGTTTGAAGTGAATGCAACCTTCATAGAAATGCAAATACTCCAGGTACATTTGTGGACACACCGAGAGTGGGGGGGTGGGGGGCAAGGGGATGTTTTTTTGTCGCTTGTCAAAAGTCTTCAAAGTCACAAAGGAAAAAAATCCAGATTTTTTGACATGTTCGCTCCAAATTACATGGTTGTTCATAACATACGTTGCCTCCTAAAAAAAATCAACCTTTCATAAAACGTTAATTCTTTTCACTTACATAACACGGAAGTAGGTTATTCTAAGTGATTTGCTTTAATGAGGGTTGATCCGTTGAGATGCGCTTGTAACATACAGAGCGAGGCGCTGTGTGAAAACGCCTGAAAACACACTGTGTGTAAAATCATAGACAACCAAATTTACGTCAACCTGAGCTCAATCTTCAGAACGGATGGGATTCACTACAGTACCATCATTTGAAATAAAATTCACATTAAAAATTACCGTCTGAACATCAATGCAGGCTTTTTTTTTACACATAGTTCAAGGACGGTGTGTTACTGTGTGCTTCCCGCAATCCTTTCTCTGTCCTACCCTCTGCATAATCCAACATGATTTAAAGCTCCGAGTGGAAGATTTCAGATTGGCAACTGGTGGGGGAGCTTGTCAGGGTTGGAATAATGGGCGAAGGCAAAAATGCTTCCCTTCAATGCTACCTCATACTAACATCACTTTAACTTTGCATCCAGGTATCCCCCAAAATACTCAAAACTCTTCACTGTCTCGTTTTTCCCTATGTATGCTAAATCAATCCAATTCAATCATCCAAGGCCTCTGTTCTTCCAACTCTACTGCTCCACTGCTCACTCCTCACTCCCATCACCCATAGTCTCTAGCTCTCAGCTTCTCCTACACCCACTGTCCTCCACCAACTTATTCCCCCCCAAATCCTGACATGATTTCCTCGTACTTAAGATCACTGGGTAGCTACCCTGCGTGAGAGGCGCTATATAAATGGAAGTTATTGTTGCGCTTGGGACGATTTCAGTCTCCCAACAGCACAGAGCAAACACTGAAGCCGTGACCTATTGGTCCAGTGTTTCATTGGAAGTGTTGTCTTAATCCACTCTCCCAGCGGGAGAGCAAATCGCAGGCATTCTGGACACTGTGTAAAGAGCTATAGGGCATAATAGCTTAAGACTAGCGTGAACAGTAGGAACATATTACACAAGAGAGCCTTGCAGTTCAAGAATCATTACAAACTTTATGAGCAGACTGGAACTAAAGAAGAACAAACTAATAAGATTTTTTAAGTTGCATTATCAGGAGTAATATGCAAACTTGCATTGGGAGTATTTTGCAGTAATTGCTTGGAAAAACACAAGACTGGTTTCATTCTTTTCCACGCAGTTTTTAGGAATACAGCTACAAAGACATGCTACGTTTCTTTTGAACTGGCGTTGTGGAGTTCAATTAGCGTTTCATATCGGGAAGATATTCAATTGGAACTGTAATTTTTTTTTTTTAAAGAATATTTTCATCCCCGTATGTGGTTCTAACATGTACAATAGTACAGCTATTTTGTCAAGGTTCAACAATTATAATTTCAGGCCTTTTCCAGCCAGGTATTCTCAGCAGAGAAATATTTTTTTAAAAAGGCGAGAGATTTGCACATCCAGCGCTTAATTTAAATCACACAACTGGTGGGGGTATTGGTCAGGTGGTGACTCTCAACAACATGAACAACAAATTAAGATTTGAGTAGCTCCTTACTCGGCACGCCCAATAATAATCCCTATTAAAAAAAATGACAAATTGGTCATTTCAATCCACAGCTCTTTGTGGGGACGCTGCTGTGCGCGATCGGCTGCCGCGATCTTGCCCTTGCATTCAATGTAGCGTTTTATCACATCTTCCGAGACATCTTGAAGCGCTTCACAGAATACACTATAAAGTGTAGTGACTGTGCGGAGGGGAGCAGAGGTACGGTCGAAGAGGAAGGTCTTGAGACCGGCCTTGGAGGAGGAAAGGGAGGAAGCGAGGCGAAAGGATCGCGGGATGGAGTTCCACAGTGCGTGTATTTGGAGGGTGGGGGATTTGTAATGGGTGAAGACCAACCATTGAACAGCACTTAAAAGAGCACAACCCTCGAGTATCAATTAAAAACCCCAAAACTCCAGTGTTTAAATTGACATTGAAGTTACATTGCACGTAAATTTACATTTGAATGCATTACATTATAAATTTGCATTACGAGACTCCTCTTTGGATTAATCACCTTTAGGCTCCGATACAAAATGGCAGGATACATTTCAGTTTTCCATCACTAATATTGCAGTCTCCACAAATACTCTCGCCTTGATGAAGCTTTTAAGTGGTCTCAGAACCATAGAAATACTGGAGGTGACATCACACAGCGATCGATAGCTCAAAAAAATTCAATGCCTTATAATCTGGTCGAACAATTTACTTAAATTACCAACAAGACTGTGTTTCGATGGAAATATATTTAGGTCTAATTTGTTGCTGTGTAAGTGCAGAAAAGGGGGGGGTGGGGGGAACGGGAGGAGAAGGGGGGGGGGGGGGGGGGGGGAATCCCTTTCACATAGGAATACAGTAATTGTTCCAAAACTAAATTAAAAAATAAAGAATTACAGAAAATCTATGCAGGGTTTCCCCTAGGGTATTTTTTTTACATAGCTAAAGGTGCTTTGCGAAGAGGAAGTGAGACAGTAGTTTCATTGACAAATTAATTCAGTCATTAGCGCACTTTCAGCTAAGAAATCTAATGAACATTTTTGACAAATTTTACATATTTTACCAACGCAGTACCTTGCAGGAACATTGCGGCAGGTTTAGTATTTCAAATAAGATCCCGTCGATATGATGGGAGATTTCTTTATCAATAACTCATTTGCTTATTGAAAGGATTGGAAACATGGAATATAAAAAAAGCTCTGTATCTTCTGGCAAAGAGATAATTCATGTACGGGTAAGAACTGGGTTGTGAAGGTTGCTCCTTAATAATAAAAAAAGAACTATGATTATCTCCTATTGATTTCTTTGTGAAATTATTTATTATACTCTAATTTACCAATATAAAATCGACATGCGAGAAATCCAGCAACGCACCCCCCGCCCCACCCCCAACTCCCCCCACAGAATCCGTCAATACTATTTGAGAAGCGTATTGATGGAAAAGGTTAATTCCGCAAGCAATCAAACCGAGCACTAAACTGTGTGATGAAAAAAGATCCAACTCTCGACAATCTAGCCTTGCATAGTCAAATTCTGAGCAACTATATTTTTCTTGAATGCAAATCCATTCTGCACCTGTAATACTGCGGCGAGGTGAGAATGGCCGAAGACTGAGCCACTGTCTTGTACCATTTTAGCATTGATGGTCGTGGATCAAACCTGCCCACTTTTCTAAGAGAGGATAAGTTGAGAGGGTGGGTGGGTGGGTGGGGGGGGAACACATTGAGGTCAAATCAGGTGCAGTCTAAGCTACCAACCGAGGTCACCATTCATTAATGGGCAGTTGGTATTTCCTCCCCAGCAGACAAATAAAAAAAACACATTTCACCGTGAAAAATCGGGACAGGCAGGATCTGGAAATGGGACCCCGGGAAAGGTTTGCGCGCGAAAACAAAAAGGCTTCAGACTCGCCTTTAATTAACCTGCACTCAAAAAGCCTTTTGCAATTCGCTTCCATATAACGGTCTGGGTTGAATTCGCTGTGTACGGGAAGCACAATACTGACACGATACACTTTTGAAAAATAAATCACCGCTGTTCATTCCAATAGGAAATGCAGCTCATGCAAAATTCCATTTGTGGGCACTTGTGACCACTGATTATTGCTGTACAGACTCTCAAGGGTCTCGGCTGCAATAACCTAGTGAAATGATTTAAAATCAGAGAAGTGCTTAAAGCTACACTGCGTACACTTTTAATCCTGCTTGTTTCAAGCACGCGAAAGGCGCTGTGCAAACGCAATTTTGTTGTTGTTGCTGTTGAAGGATATATTCAGATTTATTTATTTTTTTTAAAAATTAGATCCTTGGGGACGTCCTCCCGGTGTTTGCCGTCACTGTCAAAATACTACTTTATTACAGCGCCTCATCACATCTTCGAGACGTCTCAAAGCGCTTCACAGGATATATTGTAAAGTGAATTGACTGTATATTTTGTGGGCGAAACGTGGCAGCCAATTGAGTTTGTCCCACAAACAGCCGTGGATTGAAATGACCAATTTATTATTATTGTTTAGATTTGGGGAAGGGGGGGGGGGGGCTGTTTCATACAGTGGTGGACTCGCCAAATGATACACCCACAGAGATGGAGAGAGAGATACAGGAGCCCCGGAAACATTCATCTGGAAGTAAACCCCAACAACAACTTTACATTTATACAGTATAGCGGCTTTTCACATCGAGGCCATGGAGCAAACATCTTTAATACAGAATGTCGTTTAGTTGCTCAAATGCAGCAACCAAGTTACGTAGAGCAAACCAAGTACTCATCTCCAAAATGAGTAACTCAGGTAATAATAATCCTTGCCTTCGATATAACGCCTTTGACACCCAGAGCAGGGCCTTAAAGCGCTTTGTAGGATACAGCATAAAAAGTGGAGTGACTGTGTAATCTGTGGGCGAACGTGACAACTAATTTGTAACTGGGTTGGAGGCATTGCTGCTGTTACTGTGACATTAAAAAAGCTACTTGACAGATTCAGATACAGCATTTTACACAAACTTTAAGCTTCGCTTTAATTCTATTAGAAATGACTGAGAAAAAAAATCAATATCAACATTTTATTTTGTATTACAGTACCTACATCAAGGCAGGTTTCAAGTCAATTATTTTTCTTAATGCACCTGCTGTTTAAAAGTATTATTAGCAGGCTGCTATGCAAAAGGGTTGAAAGCCCTTTTGAACCCAACACAAAAATAAGATTTTTTTCCCAAAACATATGTTATTCTAGGTTAGTCACTTCCACAATAATATAATAATAATAATCCTTGCATTTGATACAGTGCCTTCTCAAGTCTTCCAGACGTCTCAAAGTACTTCACAGAATATACCGTAGAATTGACTGTAGATTTTGTGGGCGAAATGCTTAACATCTCTACTCACGGCATACCTGTCAATTTGTTTCAAACAAATGTTATAATAATAATCCTTGCGTTTAATATAGCGCCTTATCACGTCGCCGAGATGTCTCAAAGTGCTTCGCACGATATATTGTAAAGTGAATTTCACGTTTATTTCACCCGATTTGGTTTGCCAACTCAATTTGCTATAAACTGTAGTTATAATTTAAAGTAATTCAGTACATTAAGTGGGGTAATGACAGGGTGCAATCAGCAGTAACTGTAACTAAAGCCGATATCTCACAAAGTTGACCCTGTTGAATGCTGGGCTGGTTACACAGGATAAGGCAGCACATCAATGTCACAGATTTTTCATCCAGGAACCCTTTTTACATTAATACTAAAAGTGGAGATTAATTGAGGTCTAGCTCAAGAACATAAAGCACGGAATTAAATAAGGCCATTTGGCTCATCAAGCCCTTGCTTTCACAGCGGTACAAAACTTACCCTCACTACAATTAATCAGAACAATAAACTAAATACAGGAATAAGGTTTTTCAAGAGTTCTCAACTTTACTAACTTGTTCAGCTTCAATTTGTTTCAGCCTAAATAAACAATTAATTTATAAGCCAAAGATTTGACTATACTGTATGTAATTGAACGTGACCCCTTCACCAAAGGCAGAATAACATTTGAAAAGGGGGAATTTCAATAAATATCTAGGAACATAGGAACAGTAGGAGGCCATTCAGGCCCTAGAGCCTGTCCCACCATTCTATTAGATCAGTATCATCCAGCCTTAATCCACCATCCAAAGGAAGTCCATGGCCTGTACAGTTATTTGATTCTATGGAGAGGACTGAAGGATTGGCCTACAAATGCACAGTCACTACGCTAAGAAGTAAAATCATGTGAAGCGCTTTGAAACGGCTCGGCAATGAGACAAAAGCGCCATTATTATCATTATTATTATTATTACAATTCCATGATTCTCTGAAAAGGATTTAAGGATTGGAAAAGGCAAACATGATAATAATGTTCCACCTTTGCTAAATGAATTGCAAACGAGTTGGGTTCTGAGTAAAAACAGGATCTGTCCACCCACTCTCTAACTCAATCAATATTTACTCCTTTCATTCCACCTCCCGGAATATCAACCTAACCATCTTCCCATTACAACTTCCAACAGTTTCCTGAATTAGTCCTGTGTCCTGGCATCAGCCACCTCCTCTGTGATCGTGCCTTCTGCCGCCCTCCCAACTCTCTCCCTCCCCTCACAACTCTCTCCCTCCCCTCCCCTCCCCTCTCTACCCTGCCCCTCTCCCCCTTGCTCGGGTCCCGCCCTGACTTAGGACGTCCTCCTGATGTGAAAGGCGCTCTAGAAATGTCATTTTGTGTTGCTGTTGTATTTCTACTTATTCAATTCAGCTTTTCGTTCCCCCCTGGGCGTGTGTGTGTCTGTGTGTGTGTGTGTATGTGTGTGTAAAAAACAACAACAACTTACATATAAATAGCAACCCTCACACAGGCTAGCAGGAGGCAGGAGGTAGTGGGCTGCAGAGTAAGCAGGTCAGAGAGGTAGGGAGGTGCGAGGGCATGAAAGGATTTGAAAGCGAGTGTTAGGATCTTGAATTCGATCCATTCGGTGACAGATAGCCAGTGGAGCCTGGCTAGAACTGGTGTGATGGAGAGGGTACAGAGTTTAGTAGCAGTGAGTTTTGTGAGTTTTTGGATCACACCTGGATCTGGTAGATGTTGGAGCAGGAAGAGCAGTAAGGAGGGCATTTGAAAAGGCGAGTCGAGAATTGACAAAGTTGATTAAACCCGTGGCAAATTGATGTCCTCCCAAGCCTCGCTTCTAATCAACCTGCACCTAAAACCTCTCTAGGATTAGATACACAGGGCACATTTCTCTGTGTCAGAGAGAGAGAGCGCACACTCCCAGACCACACAAACTCAAACCATCCACATGTGCAACCTCCAGTGCACTAGTTTGGTTTGGGAGTTTCTCAAGTACGATGACGGATTTCCACGTATGTCAAAGCCACCTGGCTGAGCAACAATAAATCACAAAGGCAAACACAGCAGCTACAATTCACTTTACAATAAACTTTCTAGTTTAATTAACTATATTTATTAAGCTACAGAGCAGGCAATGGCTAATTTCACTATGGTACTAGCCTTTTGCAAATACGACACAGTGACATCTTGTGGAAGACCATCGGTATTTCAAGAACATCTGTCATTCGTTGCACTGAAGGATAATTTTTAAAACATTTTGTTTCGTTTGTTTGCTGTCCAGATCATCAAGCTCGCTCTCCCTGTAAACGCACTCGGGTTTCCTGACATTGTAAAAACTAAAACTAAGAATTCAGTTCATCAAAGGGAAAGCTTAGCAATCATGAGAACATAGCCAGCTCGGTTCAGTTGTGAAAGTAGATCGTTGAGCCAATAATCTAGGCTGACAGACATGCCATTAACCTGCATTATACACTCTCAACTCGGAATACACACTTTCACAATCCAAGTCTACAGACACTTGTCGAACTACTTGTGGTTTTTAAAAAAATAATAAAGTGATTCATTCGACAGCGTGGCTACAGATAAAACTACTTCCTCTGGTGGTGGGAATCCAGAACAAAAGGGCATCATCTTAAAAGTCGTGCCAAGCGACACGGAGTGGAATCAGGAAGCATTTTTTCACATAAAAGGCAATAGAAATCTGGAACTCTCTACCCAAAAGCCTGTGGATCCTGGATCCATTCAAATCTCCAAGACTGAGGTGGATAGATGTTTGTTAGGTCGGGGTATCAAGGGATATGGGGCAAGGACGGGTAATTGGAGCTGAAGTTGTTGTTATAGAATTGGCAGAACGGGCTCGAGGTGCTGAATGGCCCAGCCCTGTTCCTATGTTTCTTTTATACGGAAAAAATAGTCAAAACTTGTATGTATTTTGTGGTGTTAAATTTTCAAATTCACCCAAAACGACTCAGACGAATAGCTGCGTGTAAACTGAAGTCACGCAAAATTTGGTTGTCATTCTGAAAGAGGTACGTATTAAAATTAAAAATTCCACATGCAAAATATTCACAAAATAGCTTCCTGCTCCCTACACCTGCTCCCAGATTCTGTAGGAACCTGCCGAGCAAAAACAACTAGTCCATTTCTCAATGTAAAGAATTATAAATTAGAAAACGGCCATTTATTTTTTCGAACGCTGTGAAAGTAAATCCACTGCTGGTTGATGTTTGATCATTTATACAGCCCCCAAATCCAGATGAGGTCTTGACTGCTCTTTCTGTCTCTCTCTCTCTAAGTGGTATTTCTATATAATTTCCACCAAATAGCAAGCGTAACAAAAAAGCCCAAAGTGTCACCCTCTCTGTACATACTCAGATCACAATAACACCAATGCGTTTTGCAAAAAGGAAATTTATCAAAGGCCATTTTGTTTTACAAAGAGATCCACAACATTGTCTTGGTTCAAGTGACTTTAAAAGGTTACCGAAAAATTTGAAAGCCTAAATCCTCTAGAGAGAGAGAGAGAGAGAGAGAGAGTGAGAGAGAAAAACTGTTTTGTAATGTATTATTTAATTGACAGGATTATCTCACATTTTCTCCTAAATTCATTTGACACCAAATAACAGGGGAAAGTCCCCAGAGAACTGAAAGGCACAGAAGGGGAAACCCGACAGTAATCGCCAGCAGAGATTCCTTTGGAACATCAGAATTTGCTGTGCGAATGTATCCGCAAGGTCCATCCATTTGGCCTTCTACCATCCTGCCAGTCACTCGCCCAGTCGAGTCCCAAACTATATTTTGTATCCTTGAGATACACAACAACAACAACACGATACTTTCACGTCAGGAGGACGTCCCAAGGCGCTGGTTCAAGAGATTTTTTGCGACATACATCGATCAAATTTGTTCTCGAAAGAAAAGCAACACTTTCTGCCTCCAGCGACTCCCTCGGGATTCTGTTCCATAGGTTTACCACTCGCCAGACTGAAGTAGCGTTCGCGCAGATTCTGACAGGGTTTAGTCCAACTGTTACTCAGCAACTTTTGAGTCCAGGATCAATGCGTTGTTCTCTGATTTAAAAGAAAATACTTTTTGGAAAGTAAGATGAGAATGAAATTAAAACTCAACCCGGCTTAAGAGGAGACAGGATCATTGAGCTTATTTTTGGATCAAGCATGAAAACAACTGTTGGTGACAGACATGAACAACACTGTAGCGTGGTATTGTTGGGGGAAATTGCCATCAAAGGAAGCGCTCGTCCGGATCAGTTAGTAACCACAATCCGTTCGTTCACTGCATCAAACGCAGTTAATATAACTAAACTACTGTCCTCAAAAACAAACCTGTTTGCAAACAGACATCAAGAGTTTTTAGAGGATTTAACAGAGGCTCCCGAATTAATCAATCCGTCAACAGTCCATCCCCAACTATGACTAGAACCAATCAGGATTAAAGCCAATGTTTTTGACCTGATTTCTACTGTCTTTAAGTGGAACAATTTCAACAATGAGAAAAGATGAATTGAAGTGGTCGTAAAAAATAAACAATTTTAAACCGTATTTATTAAGTGTCACCCAGGAAACGCGCAAATACTGAATCTAATTTAATTTTTCTTGGGAATGGGTGGGGGTGGAGAGGTAGTGGAGGAAGGGAGAACGTAAATTAATACGGAAAAATAAATATTGTGTTCCACTTATTGAGTCATAGAACCCAATTTATGGTTTGCAATTGCATGTAGGTGGTGTAATCCCTGATAGGCCTAATAATTCCAATATAAATTTACTATTAAGTGAATATTCCTAATTAGAGAATAACATTTCATGGCAAACAGGTCATTAATTTACAGTAGCGGGAACGAGTGTATTGAGCACTTTCCAGGTTTGCACTGGCTCGCACAGCCATCAAGGCAGATTAATACTGAATAAGCTTCAATTTGGTTAAAAAATATCAATTTGCTTTCAGAACAGTCTTGTGGGGATAGGGGGAAGAAGAGAGGGAAAAAAATACATTTTTCTTTCCCTAACTCACTCAAACCATACAGCTTTTAAAAGATTTCCTAGCAAAATAATTGGATTAATTTCTTTCAAGTGCGTCTCTGCCAATTTTAGTCAGCAGTAATCTTCGGTACCTTAAACCCTGGAATTTTTTTTAAAAAAATTCATGCAGCTGTAATGTGAATAAGCATAAGTGCCAAAAGCAAGTGCTATATAAGACTAGCAATAATATTTATTTTCCATTTACCGGAGTTGAGTGACTTAAAAACCCTCCAAGGAACAAAACAAAATCTGCTTGTCAACAGCGTTCTTAGGAAAAGGGATCATAAATAACAAACTGGTGTGAATTATACCTTTCCCGGAATCCATTTGCGCCCACACGAGCAAGCTGGGTCATCAACTACTGTAGCTCTTTCCTCCACACCCCTCCTGGCAAATATCTCCGTATTCTCAATGGAAGGTGGGGGAGAAACCGTTTGCCTGATGCAGAGGTGCGGGCAACAATAAACGACAAGTCTACACCTCCTCTCACGGTTTTGGTTAATTTTATGGCTGGCGTATAATAAAAATCGCTAGAATCGGGAATTGCGTGGAAGACCGATAACATCATTGAGGGTGTCACGCTTTTAAGTCGCTTTTAATGAACTCCTTTGTACTGGAGGCCTAAGGGCAACCGACCAACCAGCCAACCAACCAACCAACCATCCAGCGATTGTCCCAGTTTCTACCCGTTTCAGAAGAGGTGTCATGTTGGCCTTCTGTGCGAGGAAAGATGACCTGTTTGTTTTTTGCGATGCTAGGTTTCGAGAGCACAACATTCACACCATCTCGGTTTTCAGCTGGGCAACACAGTGCAGTACAAGCAATGGGGACAAAACACGCTTGACATTCAAGCCGGTGACTGGAGTTGTGTTGAACAGTCACGAAACTGCCAATTAGCATACACGTTTCATTAAAACAGGCAGGAGAATTCTGCTGCCAGCTCTGGCCCTATTGACAATTATTAATTAATTACATAATATTAGAATTCTCTGTTATCTTTTGAACTTCATGCATTAGGGAATTCATATTTGTTTAAATGTGACAAATAGCTTCTTTGGTTTACCTATCACATATATTAATGCTGACAGCTAAAACACATTAGTGCAAATCTAACTGGGTTTTTGCTTGCTAACTCGGTGATGTAGGCCACTGTGTTTTTTTAAAATAAATCACATTTCTGGTCAGATTTGGGATTTTTTTCCCCACCTTTACTTACAATTTCTCCGAAAATGTTGATGTTTTAATCAAAAAAGGCAAAATAAATAATTGCTCCCTGTGCTAGGGAAAATGTAAAGTGTTTTTTTAAAAAAAAAGCTTTTAAATTTAGCAGAATTTATTAACATATTAAAGTCATCAAATTTTTATTTTTATCTAAATATTTAATGTTTACTTCATAAATTAATAATTGCCATTTAGAAAGGAACATCCTTTTCAATTTAGTTGAGTGGATAAACTGGGTTTAAAACCGAGCACAGTGTGCAATAAAGGGTATGTTTGATGGTCTTGCTTCTAAAAATCAGCCAGAATGGACTGTGATCCATATAAAATGGATTCCAATTATGCTATCATTAAGTAGGAGATATCACTTTCTTTAAAAAAAAGGGCAATCAGTGATATTTCTAAACCGTCCACACCCACCGCTGTACGTACTGGGGTTTTACGATTGCCAGCGATTTTGACAATCCCCAAAACGCCATGAAGCACAAGTTTCCACAAATATATCAACAAAAAGGTCAAACTCTTGGGATTAGTCACCAACCCTCACTAGATTTATAGAAAAACAGAAGCAGCTGTTGGAAAAAAAAATACACATACATCAGACAACGCCAGTGGATACACAAACCACCGAGACCGATGGAGGCTCTGATTCATCAAAAGTAATGGATTAAAAAATGTTAATTGACGGAAAATTAAACATCCAATCATCTCGCTATGGAGTCGGTTTGGTGTAGGTATCAGGCAGTAACGCGCACACATTATTCAACACAAGTACAGCCTGACAAAAGCACACATAGGAAAGCATTTCCATTCTTTCAGCGTATAAGCCGAGCCATTGACATATCCCATCTAGGCCAAATTCCAGGTTAGCCGCGATGGTAATGGTGTGTGTGTAACTGTTCGCAAAGTGGTTTCCTGTTTTCGATGCCTCGAGGTATCTGGATATTGAAATAGGGAGAGGAATACGCAATCGCATTAAAAAAACAAAAAACTGTGAAGGGGGTTATTCCAACCAATCAACCAACCAACCAAACTGCCACCGCGTAGTAATTCACAGTAAAAGGAAGTGACTCACCACACCAAATTTAGTTGTTAAAATTGGAAAAACCATTTTAGCTTTTTAGCAGCAATAAAAGGGGCGAGTAAAATCAATAGCATTGACGTGACGGTGGCAAGGTTCCAATCCTTGGCGTGGACCGTAGATGTTTTTTGACCTCTTATGAAGCATGAAAATCTACAAAGAGGACATTTCTGTAGAAGTGGAGCTCAGTTGTAGCTCAGTGGTTAGAGCACTCGCCTTACAAGTCAGAGATCTGGGTTCAATTCCAGGCAGGGCGAAACCTTGCGGCAAGTTTCCTTACTTTATACGCCTGATAATAATCCCTCCAAAAAAAAAACAATAATAAATTGGTCGTTTCAACCCACGACAGTTTGTGGGATGCTGATGTGCGCAATTAATCGGCTGCCACAGTTTCACCCACAAAAAATATACAGTCAAATCATTTTACGGTATATTCCGTAAAGCGCTTTGAGACATCTAGAAGTTGTGATAAAGCGCAGGCATTATCATTATCATGATCTCAACATTCTAAAGATCCACCCTGCCATCTTCCATTTAGTATCAAGAGATTTTTTTTAAAAAGAGTTCAGTGTTTATCTCAAACCCTTCCTGGTAAACCTACTTTATACACTAAACCAATACTCTACTTCCCCCTGTGTCTGTCCTGAAATTACTCTTCACTAATAATAATAATAATACAGTAAAACCCCGTTTATCCGGCACCCTCGGAACCTGGCCAATGCCGGTTAAAGCGCGTGTGCCGGATGTTCGGCCAAAAACGCAAAAAAAAAAAACAACATGTTTTATGCATTTTTCCGGATAAATTCCGGTTAATTGAATGCAGACTTTTTGTTGCGATGCGAGTTATACGGAAGTTACGGTTGATCGGGTGCTGGATAAACAGGCTTTTACTGTAATAATAATCCTTGCATTTGATATAGCGCCTCATCATGTCTCCGAGAGAGTTCACTACTCAATAACCAGTCACTCTTGAAACCATTGCCTTAACTGGTGTAGGAATCTTCTTCTACACAAGCTTTTGATGGCACAACTGAGGCTCTCGGTCGAAGCGGTTGAAAGCCTACTCGCTAATTGCAATATCATTCTCTAACAGCATGCTTGGCAACTGGGTGTGATGTTTGGAAAGGGTTGCGGATTTGTAGGCTGTGATCATCTATTCAAACCAGATGCTGGACAGACAGCGTAGCGTGGCAGGCGGTCTAGACTTTGTACACCCGGTTTGGAGTACCCAACTGACACTACACTGCATCCACAGAAGAATTAGAGGCTGCTTTAGTTTTGTTGTGCCAACCACACCACTTGTAACTGTGACCCCCTCAACGTGCCAAGTTGGCTGGTTGCCCTGGTCAAGTCTGCACCATCAAAAGAACTCTGGAATCCCACTGGGTTGAAACCAGCCTACTCAATCCATTGGTTCGGAGACAGACTGAGTCGGTAGTGAGTCCATGGAGTCTACAGCTTCGATAGCAACAATTCAGTGAAGTTAGGTCATTTGAACTCGCATTGATTTGGCATCACTGCCAAGCATCCGGTTTCATTTATAGCTTCCTTCCCTAATCCTTGCAGCTTCACACCCTTAGGGCTCCTCTGAGTTTTATCCTAAAATGCAAGTTGTTATCCTACCCATGCAGTAAACGTGCCTCCTATCGTTTCTTCCAATATCCCAAACCTTTTCTCTACTCTGATCGTCATTTGACCAGGATCATCCAGAGTCTCTTGTCGAGCCCTTTCACCATTTTTAATCTCTGCGCTACTATCTAGCTTGGGTGTTAGGTGCCAATCCAACTAACCTTCAACCTAGTCTGCAAATCTATAATATTAAGAATGAATGGGGGGGGTGGGGGGAAAGGTCAGAGTGCTGAAATCTTATTACTATTTCAACACAGTTCTTGATAGGCACTCATCCATTTTGTTTCTGAATGCTGATCCCATTGTATTTGGTATTGAGTTTGAGGCTAATGAGTTGGTAAGTTGCCAGTGATGGCTCTATCATCCTTCCAATGTAAAAATTAAAATCGCCATTTTGCAATCCAGTTGAACCTCCAATGTTCACTGATTGCCTCAAAACTGACCAGGAGGGTGTGTCTTGTCACAAAACCTTCTCTGCCTCCTCTGTAAATACTCTGTGGGTGTATTAAGTTGGGAGGGGGGGTATATATTGTTTATCAGTTTAAGCCAGGACATAGGTTTAGACTGTCTTTTTGTGAATGTTACAATCACAGACTTCACTCAAAGTGCTTTTGCGAATTGGATGGCATGTTGTTAATATCCTCCATGCTTAACAAAAATCCTTTTAAGTAGCAGCAATTTTAATAATTTAAAATTCTCCCGTTCAATCTTATTTTCACTCCCTTCGGGTCAATTTAATTTGGCAACAGAGAGAATGGGGACACCCAGTCTCCAGAATTTGCGGAGTAATGGGCAAAGTTACCCGTCCACAACAACAATAAGAAGTTACACTTGTACAGCTCCGTTCACATCAGGAGGACATCCCAAGGCGCTGAGACACAAGGCAAAAATGGGAGTCAAACTCGTGGAAATGGAATGCGAGCTGAGCTTTGACAATGTGGATAAACAGGTTAAAAAAAACACACGCTTCACAATACAATGATATCCCTCTCTTTACCTTGTCCCCAAATTCAGCCGCCTGGAACAATCAACAACACCAAACAACAACTACAAAATTACACTTATAAAGCGCAATTTCATGTCGGGAGGACGTCCCAAAGCGCTGAACAGTCAGGTCGAGACCCAAGCCAGGGAGGGGAGTGGGGGGGAGGGGGGGAGAGGGTAGGAGGAAGGGGAAGGAGAGTGGAAGAGAGGTGCGGTCGAAGAGGAAGGTCTTGAGACCGGCCTTGAAGGAGGAAAGGGAGGAAGCGAGGCGGGCGCCCAACCAACCACCATCAAGTACTGATCCTAGTTTTGATTTGCCTGGGTCGCAGAGCCCCCACCACATCTTTGAGACGTCCCAAGCAAAAAGCACTTGACAGGATATGGATATACAGTACTGTGCTGTATATACTGTATATACTGTACTGGATATACAGCACAGTGCTGTATAAAGTGAAGTGAATCGATCCTCGGCACTTGATTTCGGGGTGAGGATCACAGCCAGACAGCTCTAGGCTTTGGCTCCAGTTTGTTTGCTCCTCTGCAGAAAGCGAGGATGCATGCGCTTAGCTTCAGTTTGCAGTCGCTGTGCGCAGGCAGACAGTTTCTACAGTTTGGGGTGGTTGGAGGGGGGGGGGGGGGGGGGAGGGGGGAAATGAGGCGGGCTGTTATTGGTCCCACAATAGACTGAAGGTTATTGTTGGCTCAGTAACTAGGGTTGATGCCAAATGTTCCTGGAGCATTTACAGCGATGACAACACTGGGCAGAATGGTGATGTCTGTCCCGAAAGGAAAAGGTTTTTAAGAGATAATAAAAAGGTGGATTTGTTCAATATAAAAGAATTATACTGAAAAAAGTCAATGTGATTTTGCCAACCCCCTCCTCAACTGGAAATCCCACTCCTTGATTTCAGTTCCACATATTAATTGGAACTTAATTGGAATTAAGATTTCTCTAAAATCCATCCCACTGGCAGAGGATTTGTCAATCAATTATGTAGTCATATTTTTTGAAGGATCCTTTGAAAAGCCAATGCCTCACTTTCCTCCTCCTCTCACTAGCCCCCGACCCCCAGCCCCCACCACCTCCCTCCACCCACCACACCAACACCACCCCACACTAAAAAAAATAGCACTAACTCACTTTCACTCTCCTAAGAATCCAGCATGCAAATCCACAGCCTGCAACAAACACACACACGCGTGTCCTAGAGGGTAGAGAGCTTCAATGCCACAGCCATCAACACAAGAGGTTGGATTACTTAACATTCACATCAACGTGTTCAAATAAGAAGGTTTAAACCAACATGAAAATGTGAGATAACATGCAATTTTTTGTTTTGAGCGAGGACAAAACTTTTCAATTGAAACACTTTTTCAATTCGGGGCTATTACTCGAGTGCCGAGACTTTAATTAAAAAGTGAATACATTCCTTATTTGACCTTAAATCTTGTACGCGCAGAACTACGAGAGTTTCCAAGCCTTAATCATTTTTGCTATCACTAATAACCACCCAGGTAGCTGTTACCATTCAAGTCAACATCTGATATGAAATAATTACAGAGTGGAGTGTTTCTGCAGCATGCTTCTAATTCACCATGGGAATCTCCAGGTATAAACAGATATCATCTACTGCGGGGAAGCGTGCACATGAATTAACATCAAACAACTTACTACCAGTTCCCGAGAGGTCTGCAAAAACAGCTTCAATACCAAGTCCACGCTCTAAAAAATCAATGCCTCCACTGCCAACCCTGGCCTACATATGAGGGAAACGTCTCACACACACACACAAAGTGTCAGACTTGTTGGGCTCAGGTTAAGAGGGTTTAGGGAGCACTCGCGTCAGTCGAGGACTGGATGGATGTGAGTCCTGTAGCTCAGTGGTTGGGGCAGTCGCCTCACAAGCCAGAGGACTTGGGTTCGATTCCCGTCCTTGGGTGAAACTTTAGGCAAGTTTCCTGACTCCGCCCGCCCCTGTTTTACCTAGGATTAAGCAGGAACCCAGTTGTTAAGTCGGTCGGCGGATCCCTTTTTTCCGCGGGTAATAATCCCTTAAAAAAAAGAAGAGGAATTTGGTCACTCAATCCACGATCGTTTGTGGGACTGTTTGTGAATTTGGCAGTCGATTTACTTTAGATTTACAGTGTGTTCTGCGAAACGTTCCGAGATTAGTTATAGCCGGTTAAGCAAGTTGAGGCACCTCGAAGATCTGATAGGGTGCTATACCAAATGCAAAGGCTATTATTATTATTGTTATTGTTGTTGTTGCTGCTGCAATGAAATAACATTCGGCTAACAAACAGCAGGTTCTAAATAGCTCACTCTCAGCCTCACGGCGCTTCACAAGTTACTGAGAACCAAGAAGCCAGGTAGGACAGTATTTTATGATTTACTTTATTGGAGGTGGCAGAGCTGAGGCTGTGTAAGTCTCAACAATCCTATTAAACCGTCCTCATTTCCCGGTAAATATTCATGATTCAAATTTTGCTTAAGGGAGAATTCGCAGAAAGGAATTGTGGCCGGTGCGTGTATGTGTGTGTGTTTTTCCAGGGATTTTGCAATTAAAAATAGATTAAAATTTTCTTTGAAATGACTCATCAAAATTCAAAGTAATAAGTCAAATGTAATTTACGTCAAAACAAAACTGCAAAGCTTTTGTCAATAATTCAAGGTTTGCTACAAACACCGCGATCTAAATGTAAATGTGTGGATAAACCCCTCCGACCCGCCTGTAATTCGGTGCCGCGTACAATGGGGAAGTGAGGTGTCAGAAAACTTTGCTATCGGAAAGCTTTCAATTAAGGTTACTGAGGATAAAACCTGCGACAGACGATAAAACAAATTAACATGGCACTTCACGTTGAAATGGAGTGCACTTTAGATCCAGGAGACCACAACAACAACAACAACATTATATTTTTGTTTAGCGCCTTTCATGTCGGGAGGACGTCCCAAGGCGCGGTATGGAGTTCCAGAGGGTGGGGGCAGAGTATCGGAAGGCTCTGGCCACGGATGATCGCAGAAGGACAAAATGTCGTCTGTGTACAATAAAGATAGGATCTTGGATTTGATGCAAGTTCCCCCCACCACCACCCCACCTCCCCCAACACATCTCAAAACGCTTCAGAGAATATAATGTAAAGTGGATTACTGTGTGTTTTGTGGGTGAAATATAGAGCCTTTCCTTCCCAGGATAACATCTTTGGGGCACTGAGACTCAACTTTTGCCTTGTGTATTTTACAGGAGTGTAAAATCCTTGCTGGATTTTTTTGTGGCGTTTAGATCACGTTAGAAGCAAACATGCAGCCGTCAAGAACCATGGACTGAAATCTCAGTCACTATCACCAGAGGTTTCTAGCGCATAGCGAATAACAAGGCATAATAGCAGCATCTAATGGCGAAAGTCAGTCAGTACTGTATTTGGGCGAGTCTGCAGCCACAAATGGGCATTGGCGTATTGTTTTGCGAAGCAGACTTGCGATACGCAAGTCTGCTTCTGCTTCCAGTGTGGGTTTCCACAGTGGATCGATGCAAACCCATGTGATTCATCTCCAGTTTCCTCCCCCCCAACCCCAAGCTCGGAAACCCAGTTCAGAGAAGTGAGGCAAGGTCAAGGTGGTTTTCAACAAACCAATTCGCTTTCTTTCTCCTCGGCTGCCGTCCGACCAAAGAAAGGGCAACTTTCAAACTGTAAAAGTTTGTATTCAAATTCCCAGACGGTCCAGAGGGTTGTTTCATACAGAAGCCAGACGCACTCGCAGCTGGCAGACACAGAGAGAGCGAGAGAAACACTGTGGGTAGTTTCACCCAGGCCTGACCCAGCTCATATCTTGCTGCCTTAAGTCACTGCGTCAAAGCGCCATCGATGTAACTGCACTGTTAACAAAAAAAGGACTGAGACGCCTGAGATAAAACATTGGGCTGGAAGAAATGGCACACGAGAAATCTATAATTTAGTACTATATTAAATAGAAACTTCCAAAGGTTAATTCATTTAAAAGAAAACAAAGGTTTGCGCCACCTGACTCGGCAGTCTATCGAGCAAAATGCCAAATAAACAAACATTGCAGACTGCATCTCTTTTTAGCCCTGAATACAAATGCATCATCTCCAGTCGCAGAAACAATGAGAAAAACCGTCAGTTCGGCCACTTTCTCCATGGATTTTGTTGATTTTGTTGATTTGAATCAAGTACGCTACAAAGTGAATTTGCAACCAGGGTGAAAAAACATAATTTGAAACACTTTGCTTCCAAGTAATAAATCACAAAGTTCCAAATTTCTTAAGTGGCCACTGAATAATAATCCGTGCATTTGATAAGAGCGCCTTTATCACGTCTTCGAGATGTCTCAAAGCTCTTCACCAAATATTATATTGTGAAGTGAACTTTGTGGGCGGGAATAGAACCCAGGTCCTCTTGTTTGCGAGGCAAGTGCTCTAACCTCTACGCTACCAGGACTGAACTATTATTTAAAAGTTATTTTCTGACCCGAGTCTGAATTACGATTTTTTTACCAACATTACCAGCATTTAATGATGAAAACGTGCCACTGAAACCGCATTAATGGGCTGCTCAACCACTCTCAGTTTACAATGCTTCCGCACCGCCCTCTCCACCCCCTCTCACCATGTTACACTGTACTTTTGTTGATGAATCACCCCTGAAACGCGGAGTGTTAAAGCAAACATTCAAAACCTACTAAAGGCATCCACACAAAAAAGGCAGGAAAATGGGATTAAAAGATCTATTGTGATCTAATAAAATGGCTGGAGAGGATGGGTTGATTCAACGAACCAAGCAGGCTAACCTGATCCCCTCCATGAATCATTTACAAAAGTATGTGATCTCTCCCCTCCCACCCCCCCCCCCCTCCACCCACCCCCCTCCCCCCCACCTGAAAATAACCATTCGTGAGATTAATAAAGAGACTTGTTTTGCTGCGGCTTTGACAACAGTTAAAAAGGACATCGGTGTTTTTTTCTTTCTTTCGTGGGGACTTGCCATTCGTCATCTGGTCTCTCATTTAAACCACATTTATCAGAATTTCCAGCTGAAGGAAACTTAAAGGCGCGCGTCGCATATACTGAAATGAGAAGTGATGTGTGCTACAGAATTTACTTTGATGGTGTACCCAAGGCAGCCGTGCAATACAACCCAAGTCAAGGCAAGAGTGCGTACAGCATAGAACTACCAGCAATGTAAACAGCAACAAAAAATACAGGACATTAATAAATAATGATAATAATCCTTATTATTATAAGGATAATAATCATGTCTTCGAGACATCTTGAAGCGCGTCACAAAATATATTGTGAAGTGAAATTGACTGTATATATATTTGTGGGCAAAACGTGGCAGCCAATTGCGCACAGCAGCGTCCCGTCCCCCCCCACACACAAACAGTCATGGGTTGAGGGATTTTCTTTATTGAAGGAATTATTACACCATGAAACCGATCCGTTAATTGACCACCCACCAGGTTGTTAAATACTGCTGGGTAAACAAGAGCGTATGGAGTAAGGAAAGTTACCTAACGTATCGCCCTGCCCAGGAATCAAAACCAGATCATCTCCCTTGTGAGGCTCTAATCAATACTCTAAAGGACTCCACTAAACCTATAAATAGTGCATAAAATAATCGTATGCTCACAAGTTTTCATGGGGTTTCCAAATCATTGAGTAAAGCACTTTATTATGGCTTCTCCTGCTTACCTTTGAACATTGCTTTGGGCTGCTAATTGCTCTGATATTTCTCTAAAATGCTTATTAAAACACATCTGCTTCACATTTATAATTTTCACAGGATATCACACAACTGAAAACACAAAATAGTGTGAGAAATGCGGGTTAATGTTATTGAACACACACCGTGTGTGCCAATCAACAGGTTAAAATCATTACTGCTTACACCACAGAAAATTGGTCTCTTGCTTGTAAAAAATGCTTTATGTGATTAATCCATGCAAAATATTAATCCGTGAAGATCACACAACTGTAGCGGGGATAGAGTTAAAATTAAATCAAATTTCTCCAGTGTCGCAGCAGTGTATGGGACTGTAATGGATCTTTGTTCAGATAACAATAATATTACTAATAATAATCCTTGCATTTGATACATCACGTCGTTGAGATGTCTCCAAGCGCTTAAAAAAATAATACTGTAAAGTGAACTGATTGCCTATTTTATGCACATATATATATATATATGTATGCCAAAAACTACAGTGGCATTACTGTGAGGCAATCAGATGCTTTCAAAGCCAGTGCGTCCACCACTGGTTTGCTTGAGAGCAGTGTGCAGCCAGCGAAGATAGGAAGAGGTTACAGTCAAACTTCACACCAGCATCAGGCGTAAGGAGACAGCTGTGAATGGGTTCCGGGTGGGTTTCTCATGCTCGTCAGCGTGAAAGGTGTTTCACCACAGATCAGAACACTTTCCCACTGCGAGGCCTCCCCTACGCTAGCGCTCACTCTCACTCGCTTAACTCTGACCTCGGGAGGATTTTATTCTGTTTTTATTTCCTGTGTCAAGACAAGCACCACACGCACTCCGTGCTTAACTTGATTCCCGGCTGTTGGTCGATCGGCGGAATCGCTTTTCATGGGGTAATGATTCCTTCCGAAAAAACAATCGTGCAATAGTAAATTGGTCACTCACACAATCCCCACCGCTGTTTGTGGGGGACGCCGCTGTGCGCAACTGGCTGCTGCGTTTCACCCACAAACGTACCGTGAATTCACTCGACGGTATACTCTGTGAAGCGCGTTGAGACACAGTCTAGAAGACTCGAAAAGCCACTATATTAAAACGCAAGGATTATTCTTAATTATTGAATTATTAATACTATGAGCAGCATGGGGAGGGGGGAGAGGGGGCGCTTTGAAGGCTGGAAAGAAGGAGAGTGAATTGATGAGCAGGTATACGCGGTGCCTTTCAGACACTTTAACGCAGTGTTTGCTATCAACACCTTAGCTTAGAAGTTACGGAGGGCGTTCTGATTCCATTTAGATATCTTCAGTGTGTTTCGAAAAAGTTAAGAACACACGTCGATCTCAAATTATCACAGTGTTTGAACACCGCTATTGCCCAGAGAGCCAGCCATAGATTTCCACGGCCTGAGCTGATAAAAAAAAACACTATTCAGCATCACATACAGAAAAGAAGGTGATAAAATAACTTTCGCTGGACCTGTAGCAGTTTTTTGTAGCAACCACTAATGTGTATTATGGGATCAATTAACACCTTGTCAGCCCCAGTGAAGATCCATTACCACTCTGTCAGCCAAATAAAACACTGGATGCTGCAGGAATTCTTCCGAGAGCATTTTTCAGCTGTTTTTCTTACATTTTCCACACATTTCTAATGCTTAAAAGTTTGCAGTTTGCGGCATTCTTCACTTAACATTTTTTTTAATCGATTGGTTATGATAAAGTCAGGCCATCAGGCATCGTTTTAACTCCAGGCTTACAGAACCTCGTTGGAAGTACTGTACTGTACTGTGGTCCCTCACAGTAGCCTAAATCTCAATGCGGCGGTTGAACCTGCAAACATCTGACCTAGTGACGAGAGCGCTGGGAACTGAACCAAGCCGGCACCTCGGGAGGTTTCAGATACCTGGAGCCAGACCCAGCACATACACTCATCTGCTTGTAACTCCATTTGTGACTGACTAACTGACTGACTGACTGACTGACTGACTGACCGACTGACTGTGTGACTGTGTGACTGACTGACTGACTGAACTGACCGACTGACTGACTGACTGGTGACTGACTGTGTGGCTGACTGAGTGACCGACTGACTAACTGTGTGACTGACTGACTGGAAATGTTCACACTGTTCAACAAAGTAAAAACTAAATCACACCAGTGTGGGAGCTGCCTCTCCAGCTTGGGTTTGGGTTTGGGGTGTGTTTGGTCGGGAGCCTAAGAAAGCATCGGTTGCCCTCGTAAGCAGAGCCAGACACAAATGCTGGAAACGCTGACATTAGTAACAGGCATCGAAAGGACAAAAACATTTTTTAAATACTCTTCCAAGTGAGTCTCGATGCCTCTGCAAGTTCAGCAAATTATACTTGGGGAAACAATGCCGTGTCACTGTACAGACGAAGTCACCTTAACCGAAGTCTGGGGTAGTCGACTGGAATCGACTGGTACAGAACATTCTGTACGAATATTTGTTAAACTGTCCCACGCCCCGCAGCTGAAACATGCCCTTGATTCTCGGGTAACTGATGGGTTGTTTGTTTATATATTTTTTTAAAAAGCAGCAAAAAGGTACATTTTACAAGCAAAGACTAGAATAGCCCTAACGCAGATCTCACAAATGTTGTAATCGAAGATTTCTTCAGGCACTTTAGTGACGGTCGAGCGATCTGGGACGCTACCCTGTGTGAAGGGCTCTAGATTAACAACAACAACAACAAAACGACACTTGTATAGCGCCTTCCACGTCAGGAGGACATCCCAAGGTGCTGGCGAGCGCACTTACAACTAAACTCCAACGAAGCGTTTTTGAGACATCCTCTCTTGGGGTAATGTCACTGCCACTGCCAAGGTTACAGGCTGAAATCCGCAGACAAGGTGGAGTTTTTTAAAATGAGTTAATCATTTATTTTAGCCTTGATAATAATTATTAAACCTGTTCGTAAAGAGCTGAGTTTTTAGGCTGACCCTCACACAGTACAGTACCTTCCTTCTGATCAGTCCCAACTAATGACTTCCATTAGCTTTTATGAAAAATGAATAAAGAAGCCAAGGCTTCCTTCCTTCTGTGTAGCCGGGGTAAACTAAACATATACATAAATATCAATGTGGAAAATATCAAGAGCAACAACCTTTAACCCTTTTAAGTACTTAAGAGGTTTTCGGCTTTTGGCAAAAACAATCCTCTCTCGTTCTTTCGAACACGAAACAATAACCAGCAAATGAAACTTTCGCATATGTTTTAAACAAGAGCGTTAAAATAGAATCAGCGGGCCACAGAAAAAAATACTCCTCATTCACTTAAAAATATTGTTGGGAGAGAACCCAGAGTGTGTGTTGGGGGGTAAACGCTGGCTGGAGTCTATAATGATGCAAAAAGTGTGAATCTGAAGCTTGCGAGTAGTGCCTGACTGAGAGTCTGTGGCTTTGCTGTCTCCCCTCACACCCTGCGTTAATAATGCGAGTGAATTTTCAGGAAAATTTTATTTCGCTTTTTTTGTTTGACAAAAACACAGAAAAAAAAAAAATTATCTGTCTCTCTGCAACTGGTACAGTATTTGGTACATTTTGAGGTTTTATTTCTCAGATTCCTATCGCTGCTACCTGTCTCCTCCTCCTCCTCCTACGGGGGACACTAGAGCAATCTGCTCTGCACCGGCCTCTACACTAATGCAGTCAAACTGGTCCACATATGTTCCCGTTGGACTTTTACTTCCTTGTGCCTCCCTCCCATTCCTTCCCTCCTCTAACTAACTCCCCGAGAGGTTTGAGCATCCCACGGCTACAAATTACTGGGCCTCACCACAAGCAAATGACATAAGCGCCTATGGTGGGAACTGATTACAAAATGTTTGGCCTCTAGGCTCTGATTTGAACAGTCCTTCCCTTCCCTTCCCAAACCAACACCCTGCACAATGACGCTTAACGTTAATCCATCAATGAGGCTGTAAAGGTTCATTTCACAGATCCACGGCACACTAGATTGGGCAATGTACTGAGAGCTGGGAGAAATATACTTTTTAAAATATAATTTTTTTATATACTGTATATATATATACTGCCAGGAATACTTTTAAATGGTTGGCCAATTCAATATTCCTTAATTAATATTGGCAGCAGCGTCCCTGAAACATTATATATACCGAGAAAGGCTTAGGATACGCGAACGCTTTCCTCCCAAGTCTAAAAATATCCCATCACATAACTCCCAAAGCAACTGCAAATGGGTTCTAATGTTTACATTAATTATCATTTATCCATTAGCGAAATACTGAGAATCCACATAGGTCTCCCTGATAGAAAGGGTCAGACTTGTTCTCTGCGTTTACTGCATTTGTTCACAGACTATAATCCTTTAGCCTCTTAAAGACCCAACAGACTATCAGGCCAAGCTACCATCTCTATGTCAGGCACTGCCATCCTCTAGGAGCAAATGGCCCTCCGCACATTGCTAATTACACTCGCCAGCTTGTGCCACGCATCCTTACAGTCTAACGCTGCTGGCTAGGAAGGTACGCGGCAAACCGCTTCTTTGGGATGTAGGGCGAAGCGAGTTTTGTGAAGTCAGCTACCTCTATAGGGGTGAGGGAGGATAATCGATTAGAAAGCGATCGCATTCAAACAGCTGACATCTTTTGATAGATTGTTTTTTGTTGACTAATTTTTGTAAATCTATTAGGTAGCAGTTTTGACTCTATGTGTGTCCTTGTGTAGTTAACCAGTAATGTGTCAGTCGAGAGAGAGAGGGGAAGAGAGAGTGCGCGGGCTCGTCTCTGTGTGTTAAATGCGTTTGTTTTGCAGTATCGCGCGCCGCAGTTTGTTTTTTATTCCCACCCCCACCCGCTGCAATACTTTCAGGATCGCAAGGTCCCTTCCATTAAGTCCAATAAAATAAAGAATTGATTAGGTTTTGAATACGAGCAGACGAATGTACATCATTCGCATTGTTCATTAGTCATTTAGTTATTTCAGAGTCTGAAAGGCGTGACGGCAAAAACAAATCACAGCAGCTCGAACAAACATTTCTGGAGGGTCATCACAGCAAACTATCTGCAGTAAAACCGCACAACAGGGCCGTTGATGAAAAATAAAAATATAATTAACTGCGGCATTGTAAATATGTCTCATATTTCAATTACAGCCGTTTTTCTGCCGTTTCTCCCTCATTATTTCCCTTTTCACGTCCGCCTTGCCCCCTCGCAGAAAACCCAGAGCCCTCTGCTGACACCGCAAACCATTAGAAGACATAAGTACGTGGATTTGTCTCCCCCCACCTGGCCCCCACCTCCACCCACCCACTCCACCGCTCGTGGAAGAGAGACTTTCACCGGCCAAGAACGAAGGAAGGAATTGACCACAGCGGGATATCACAAGTGACTATTGGAAGAGAAAACCGTAAAAATTCAGAAACAAAAAAAGTGTCTGATAAGCGTTCGAAGAAGAGCGAAACAACAAAGGTTTTGGGGGAATAGGGATTTATGTAGTGGAGAATGCTAACCGTGTTTATGGGCCAAATCGACCGAAAGCCATCCTGTTCCATCCATCCTCACCACCAGTTACGCCGTCAACAGAAAAAAACACCTCAACGTTATAAACCTTCTCTCCTCGCCGGCCTTGCCGTCTGATACTGAGCACTTTATATTAAAGCCTCACTTACATCTCTTCCTTGACGCCCGATAATAATAATAATATATAATAATCCTGGCATTTGATATCGCAGCTTTTCACATCTTATCGACGTCCCAAAGCGCTTCACAGAATATACTGTAAAGTGAATTGACTGTATATATTTGTGGGCAAATCACGGCACACAGCAGCGTCCCCCACAAACAGTAGTGGATTGAAATGACCAATTTTATTATTGTGGGTTTTTTGGGACAGATTATTATTAGGCGTGTGGAGGAAGGAAACTTGCCTAAGGTTTTGCCCTGACCTGCCTGGATTCGAACACAGGTCTCCCCAGCTTGGTCTCCCGAGCTTGCAAGACAACTAACCACTGAGCGACAGGAGCTCCACTCAGTGGGTGTGCAGGGTTCGGTGAATTCCAGGCACCGACAACCGAATTCGGCGAGTTTCAAACCCCTATTCAATCACTTGCCAAAAACCTGCGACATGAACCTCAAGCACCTGCACTGTCAGTGAAGATAAAAGGGTTTGCTTTAACTGTGTGAATCCTACGGGAAAGACTGTGGAGTACCATTCAACCCTTCAATGAGAAACTGCAGCTACTCTGAAGATAATACCAAATGAGAAGCTCTTGATGATTTTAATAAAGCCCAGCCTTGACGGGCTTCAGAAACTGTCACACAGCATCTCATTGGGAGGTGAATTAAAAACAGTTGTATTCTCTTGTACAATAGTTCTCTTGTGAATAAGACATTGTAAAGAGCCAATAGGGCATGCAAGAGCCATTTATAATAATAAAATAATAATCCTTGCATTTGATATAGCGGCTTTTCAAGTCTTCTAGACTGTGTCTCAAAGCGTTCGACAGAATATACTGTAAAGTGAATTGGCAGCCAGTTGGGCACAGCAGAGTCTCCCACAAACAATCGTGGATTGAAATGACCAATTTTTCTTATTATGTTTTTTTTGGAGGGATTATTATTAGGCATGTGTGTGTTTGTGTGTGGAGTAAGGAAACTTGCCCAAGGTGTCGCCCTGACCTGCCTGGATTCGCAGGCTTGTGAGGCAAGTCCTCTAACCACTGAGCTACAGGAGCTCCAAGTTTGACTGTGAACAATAAGAACAGAAGAATTTGCTGGGCAAAAGAGGACCAAGGTCCATCTACTCCGCCTTCCACCAGGTCCTGGCCATCGCCTGACATCCGTGCCCCAAACTATTCACTGTATCCCCAGATATTATTTTCCAGCAGAAATCTATCTAATTTGTTCTTGAAACAAGCTTCACCTTCCTTGCTTCCATTGTCTCTCCCCCCGTCCCCAAACGTTTACTGCTCGCTCACTGTGCAAGAGACGGATTAGGGACTATATGAAACACTGCCGACTATCACAGAGGGGTAAAGAGTTTACGAACTGATGGGTTCCAGAGGTATTTTGAGCTACAATTGCGACCGATATATATAAATTTAAATACAATTAATTCAAGGACTTAATGTATTTAACGTACAATCCTTAGGCTTTAACAGTGTAACTGATATCAATTTGAGGTGGGACAGAACCCTTTCTCCCCGTCCCCTCCCGTCCCCCCCCACTTTCATACATACTCTGCTTACTACTGTACTTTGCGGGGAATTTTCCCCTCTCCAGGGCCTGACATGATTTTAGGGCGAACTGGCGTTCAAACTGCGTATTTTTGACGGAAAAATAAAATAATTCTTCCTCTCTCTTTGTGTGTGTGAGTGTGAATGTGTATGTGTGTGCGTGTTTTTGTTTTAAAAAAAAAGCAAATCCTTCAGCGTGAAAAGTTTCCACCATCATCCAGAAGGTTTTTCGAGGACTCACCAGCTGGTCCCTGGGTGCTACCTCCTCCTCCACCACCGGCTGTGAGAACAGGAGAGAAAAGATTAGGTTAGAGCGCCATCGTCTGGATACGACCACCAAGTTCATAATTAATGAATAATCCTGGCGTTTGATAAGAGCGGCATTTCACATCTTCCAAACCGCGTCTCAAAGCGCTTCACGGAATATACTGTAAAGTGAATTGACTGTATATATATATTTGCGGGAGGGCGAAACGCGGCAGCTAATTGCACACCGCAGCATTCCCCCCCACACAGTCATGGATCGAATTGGCCAAATTTTATTATTCTGTTTTTTTTTGAGAGAGATTATTAGTAGACGTGTGAGCGTGTGGAGTAAAAAAAACCAGCCCAAGGTTTCACCCGGACCTGCCCGGATTTGAACACAGGTCTCACGCTTGTAAGGTGAGTGATTGCTCTAACCACTGAGTTACAGGAGCTCCACAGAACTATGTCTGTGTGTATCTAGAGCCAAGCCGATCTGCACAAATTAACCCCCCCAAAAGTCACAGCTTTCTGCCACACCGCAAAACATATACAATTTGACCAAGAGCAACTACCAACTTGGCAAAATAATATCGCTTCATACAAACCTTACCACCCCCACCCGCCAAAAAAAATCCCCATATTGCATTTGACAACCCTAGATTGACGTTTAGCCCACAATATATACAGTCACTGCACTTTAAAGTACATACCTGGAAGCACTTCGAGACATCTCGAAGACAACACGATAAGGCACTAGATCAAATGCAAGGATTATTCCTGATGTAGATTAGGAGCAGTAACCTTTTCTGTTACAACCATTTTATCATCAGCTTCTATAAGGTGCAACAGACCAGGCCAGCTTGATTTGTATTGAAATATTTCCCCCCACCCACCCACCCCTACACACATCCTACACATCCTACACACCCCTCATGTGAAGAATTACCTCAAATCTTTAACAATCATAATTTTGCATGTGGTATGAAGCCTCTTTATGTCGTCGAGATGTCTCAAAGAGCTTCACAGTATATATATATATACACACACACGTATATAACTCAGTATTATAGTAGTATAGCACAGTAGTGTAACATATCCACTCAGTCTGAGAGAGACTGAGTTTTCAAGAAAACCGAGGGCTCTCTGTACTTTTCCATTTACCATTCGTTCCGCGCCACGTAATGCTTGGTCAACATGGTCAGGTCCACCTCATCTCCACACCACTGTCATTACTCTCATACAACCAACAACAACAACAACAATATGACACTTGTATTGGTGCCTTTCACGTCAGAAGGGCGTCCCAAGGCGCTGGTGACAGATTAAAGATATATGAAGGAACTGTAAGATTTATGCCTACAGATACAGAACAAGGGAATAAGCCATGTTGCCACGTCCTGTATTCACTGAAGGGATGAAATCAAATCAACCCAAAACAAGCATCTTTTTTCATCCCACATCTCTCTTTTGATCCATCTCGTTTTTTTTGGTTTTCCCCTCAAAATATACGGTCAATTCACTTTAGGGTGTATTACCGAGAAATGCTTTAATGTGTCTCAACTGAGGTGATGAGGCACTCTATCATATGCACGGATTATTGTTATTATCTCTAGTAAGGTATGTTTTGGATAGGGATAAATAGTGGCAACTCCGAACGATCTGTACTGTACTCTCTAAACCAAGGTCCTTTGGGGGGATATCACTTAGCTAAGATCACCTTAGCTGAGATCACTTAACTAAAGCCTTGAATGGCAACTGACTGGCAACGATCTGGCCGTCTGTACGGATTCATGGTGTAACCTGGCGTTGCCTGCACCAATTCCAGTCCCATGAATGTTTTTTTTTCGAATGCTATTAAACAATATCTAACTGCGGTAAATGTAAAATACCAATTTGACTGCTGAAAATGACCTTCACACACACAAACACCTCACGAGCAGCTACAAACATGAACTGAATAAGTGATGATTATCAGCCAGCGACAAACAGAAAGGCAACATTTTATACTCCTTCCGCATTTTAATGACACAGTACACGTTCCTGCCATCAACGTGAGTTCTAATCAATCTCTCCTAAAGTTTGTGACCAGAGAAACTGGTATATATATATATATATATATATATATATATATATATACATGTGTGTGTGCGTGTGTGATTTGCATATACTTTAACATAGTATATGCCGAAAACACACGCAAAAAGTTAAACCATGTTCCATTACAATACAACTACTGTATCTGGCAACGGGGTTGAAGGCAGCAACTCGATCTCACAGCTCGGCGAGTGTACACAAACCACTTGATCTCACTTACACAGCATCGTCAGAAGCACTCAAGTGAATTACTACCTTGCAACTCACTGCCAACCAACTGCTACCTTATTTCACAGTTCTAAGTGGTGTAAATGTACCAATTATCTCAATGGTTCATTTTCACCCTCAAAAACAAACCGCGAGGCCGTGCCTTTCGTAAAAAAAAAACTTCCTCCTCTTATCTTCAAGGATTCTGAATCTCAAGAGCCTCCAAAGTAAAATTGCTAGAGGGACTCCTTCCCACTAGAGAAGGAAGGATTTTTTGTGCTCATAATTTCCAGTTCACAATATCTCATTAAAAAACGACGGGAGATAGGCTGGCACTTCTGCAATATTCAAGAGAGAACACCAAAGTGTAATGAATCCACGCATTGTTGGGTAATTAAACCTTCCGAGTACCCAGTTAACCCATTTACAAATGGAAATCTAACGTTGGGTTTTTTTTTTCTTCTTTTTTTTGGGGGGGAAAGTCCATAAAAGGAGTCCCGCGTATTGAAATTCGATCTACGGGCACCAGTTCATTGGGCCGCACATCTTAATCTGAGCCGCTGTATATATAACATGCCACTTGTACAACTGGTGAACGCAGTAATCTCGGTCCAGCGAAGCTTCTGGAGGTCTCACTAATTTATTATTACCCTCGGATGCATTTCGACGACGCTTTCGCACCTTCTTCCGTGAAATCTCCTTAAAAATGCGAAGTCAAACACGTTTGCTCGACATTCACACCTCCGATCCGCTCGCCTGCCCGCCCGCCCATCGCATCCTATCGACGTCTCAAAGCGCTTCACAGAATATACTGTGAAGTGAATTGACTGTTTATTCATGGGAGAAACGCGACAGCCAATTGCATACAGGAGCGTCCCCCACAAACAGTCGCACATTGAAAATGACCAATTTTTATTATTGGGTTTTATTTTTGGATGGATTATTATTCCGCAGGCGCGCGCGTTTGTGTGTGTGTGTGTGTGTGTGTGTGAGTGAGATAAGGAAACTCGCCCAAGGTTTCGTCCTGATCTGCCTGGATTCAAACACAGGTCTCATGATTGTAAGGCGAGTATACCCTGTGAAACGCTTTGAGACGCACTCCTGAAAAGCATGATATTCCCTATATCAAATTAAAGGATTGTTATTATCATTACATGCGTACAGTACAGTCAGTTTGTGGCTATGTGTTCAATGGGAGATACCCACCTTTAATACCAATCTTGGGAATCACTTCAGCTCAATTGAATTGAATTCTTGCCTCTAATAATAATAATAATCTTTGCATTTGATATACATAGCGCTTTACCACTTTCTTTGAGATGTCTCAAAGCGCTTCACACGATATGCTGTAAAGTGAATTGACTGTATATATTGCAAGGAAAACGTTTATGAACCTCCTGCCTTCAGGTTGTTGCATCAAATCTCACACAAGAACTTGATTAATGGTTTTGATGCCTCAGATTTCCCTTGTATACAGTACGTATATCTCTTCAGCGGAGCCGTAATCATTCTCCAGTCCAAGAGGCAGGACAGTCTCTCACACAGAATTATCTGTAACTCTCATCTACCCTGCGAGTCAGCAAACTCTACTGTTAATAATAATAATAATAATCCTTGCATTTGATATAGCACTTTTCACATCTTATCGACGTCTCAAAGCGCTTCACCGAATAAACTCTTCCTTACTACACACAAATACCTGAAGTTCACAGACTCAACGTGCAATTGGGTGACACCCAAGACAATAACAACAACTTCAATTTATATAGCGCCCTCCACATCGGACGGTGTCTCAGAGCGCTTAGAGGGGTGGAGGCGGGGGCGGGGGAGGAACTTAGCGATGGCAACCAAGTTCTTACACAGAGGACATGATACAGAGACTATCCTGTGTGAGTTGCACTATATAAATATAAGTTGTTGTTGTTGTTTGAGGGTTCAAGGAAGAATTTATGACCATTTAGCTGGAGGTGGAATCTGTGATATCCAAAGTAACTGGTGGGGGGGAAACTTATCGGAGGGGCAGTGGCGTTGTGTATTATGCCACAAAAGCGTGAATTTGCTGAGCCGAACTCTTGTGTCACAACAGTAAGATCTTTTTTGCCCCAGGGGGGCACAGGTTTGAGGTTTCTAAGGAATGCGTTCAGTAAGACAGGCGTCAGAAAGTATTACTTTTTTTTAATCCCAAGGGAAATTATCAGTTCAGAAGTTAAGAAAAAAAACAGCTGTTGTCTTAATGGGGAGTTAGAATAATTCTGGAAAGATTACATAAAAAAATGGTGGTGGTGGGGGTGGCGGGGGCTGGAATCTGGAGCGAGTTTCTACACTGATTGTGGCGGGCAGCAGGGCGAGACATTCCGCGCGTTTCCCGCCGGGGCGGGTGTAACGAACCCACATTCCATTTGTAAAAGTTACGCGTCAGAATTCAGCATTCGACTGAATTAAAAAAAAAAATTAAATTAAAAAAAAGCCCCCCGATTGTTTTCAGGGAAGCCAACTCACAGGTGATTCAGTTTTCCATAAATCACACGGTTCCGTGGAGTAGTACGTGTGTTTAAATGACACGTCAGCTGGTTGTGTGGCTTCAGAATCTCCCCTGTGCCCACATTTCATTGACTCAGGCAGCTTATGCCCTTAATACTGGGAGGATTTACTGCTGTGTGATCGAGGATGCAGAGTTGCCGTACGTGGAGATGTGGCACTCGGAGGATGGGTGGGTGGTTGGGTGGGTGGATGGGTGAGAGGGTGGGTGGGTGGGAGGGTGGGTGGGTGGGTGGGTGGGAGGGTGGGTGGGTGGGACGGTGGGTGGGTGGGAGTGGAGTTTGAGAGCGCAACACACGTGGCTCAGAGTGCGAGCGTCAGTACAAAACACTCTCTCAAGATTTTCTATGTTTATTGTTAACAGTTATATTAACAAAAAGACCAAAAAAAGATATAAACAAAAATAACATTTTAAAACTGAGAATGTCTAAAACAAAAAGAACATTTTAGTTTAGATATCCGGCCAACCACAATCTTGCCTTTTTCCATCTAAATTTCTCTTTTGATCCATCTAGTTGCTCCCACAGAAGTCACTTCACGTTTACAGGAGCTCCCTGTAGCTCTTTGGTTAGAGCACTCGCCTCACAAGGGGAAGACCTGGGTTCGAATCTCGGCAGGCCGAAATGTTGGGCAAGTTTCCTTACTCCACATACCTGTTTACCTAGCAGTGAGTAGGAACCCAGCTGTTAGTCGATTGGCGGATTGCTTTTCCAGCGGTAATAATTCCTTCAAATAAAACAGTAATAATAAATCGGTCATTCAATCTATGATCGTTTGTGGGGGACACAGCCGTGCGCAATTGGCTGCCCACAAATATACAGTTAATTCACTTTACAGTATGTCCCGTGAAGCGCTTTGAGACGTCTCCAAGGCGTAATAAGGCGCTATATCAATGGCAAGGATTGTTATTATTAGACCACATCCTGTGAAGTGCTTTAAGACCCTCAAATTTAATTCTGTTGTTGCTGTTGCCAAGATGTCTCGACTTCGTGACAAGATGCTATATCAATTGCAAGGATTATTATTTTCCTTCTTTTCATCTTCTAAGGACAGTTTCCATCTTTTAGTTAATTCTCTCTCCCCGCCCAAAATGTATATTTACAGAGAAATCCAGTACAGTATCATGAATAATGCCTCCTTGGTTTTCAGGTCTGTGTGATTCCTATTTAAATTGCAGTCACAGTATAATTTTATATGTGGGCACATTCCCCGACAAAGCTACGATATGAAGAAAAGCATAACAATGTGATTAATTATGTTGTTCTTCAAAGTAATTCACTTCGGATTAGAACTTAAATTGCCTCGACTGGAAAAGATAATGATTTTCTAGCTGGATTGTTCGGTAACAAAGTGGATGGCTTGTTAGACTGCTCTCCAAGTAAGGAATATAATCAGGTACAATATATACAATATATAATGTAAGGTATGACCAAGCAGATGGTGCCTGGAGAATAAGAAATATTTTGGCAATGATGTTGGCACAACGATTCGATGATAATCCCAGGTTCGTCCCCATCAATGTATAATATAATTTAATATTTTGTCGATTCGCCCACAAGATACACAGAATTCACTTTACGGTATATTCTGTAAGGCACTTTGAGACGTCTCAACTATGGGATAAGGCGTTATATCAAATGAATATTAGCTCCAAGCCCTCCGCCCGAACCGCCCCACTATCGGAGGCCGGGCCTTCAGTGTTTCTGCTCCGACCCTATGGAATTCCATCCCCCAATCCCTCCGTCTCATTTCTTCCCTTTCCTCTTTCAAGGCCGGTTTGAAGACTTTCCTCTTCGATCGTGCCTTTTGTTCCCCCCCGAATTTTTCGACCTCCCCTACCTGCTTCACCCCTCCCCGTACACTCCCCTCCCAGCTCGGGTCACACGCCCTGTGCAGCGCCTTGGGACGTCCTCCCGACGTGAAAGGCACTTTATAAGTGTAATTTGTTGTTGTTGAAAGGATTAGTGTTAATAATAATAATCATTGCATTTGATATAGCGGCTTTTCACATCTTCTAGACTGTGTCTCAAAGCGCTTCTCAGAATATACTGTAAAGTGAATTGACTGTATATTTGTGGGCGAAATGCGGCAGCTAATTATTATTATTATTATTGCATTCAATATAGCGCATTCTCACATCGTTGAGATGTCTCAAAGCGCTTCACAGAATATACTTGTAAAGTGGATTGACTCTGTATTTTGTGGGAAAAATTAAATTAAACTCCACTAAGTCGAACAAATCCTTTCAATTCCTGTCCAACAAAAACCTCACCAATTAATGAATTCTCCATAAACCATTGTCACAACTGTTTCCAGCCCAGTCTTGAGACAGAACGCTGGAATCTTCACCAACAGGCCCCAGGGATTACATAGAAGCCAGTTCCTTCAAGTTATCAAGCATCAGTGACTTCCAAAATCAATAAGGATATTTAGTGTATTAGAAAAGCTGGTCAGAAGGCCAGTGATGCGTTCTGATTAATACTTCCAGAGAATTCACATTGAGCATTTTACTCTATATTATCTCTCAATGTCACACAAGAACACTTGGGGTAACCTCTGCAGACGTTTGAAACTCTGAAAGTACTACAGTACTTGTATCTTTCAAGTTTTCTTTTGAAATAAAATATTTTTATCTTTTGCATGTAAGTACATTTCGCCCACAAATATACAGTCAATTCACTTTTTAGTATATTCCGTAAGCTACACTCTACTGACCCAGAGTAACAGCTATCATTTTTTTTAATGTATTGATTTTTGAAGGGTTTTTTACGCTTGGAAAGAGCGATTCACCAATCGACTAACAACCACATCCCTACTTCGTGCCAGGTAAATGAGGTCTGAGGAGGAAGGAAAGTTGTCCGATGTTTCTCCCAGGTATCAAACTCGGGTCCCTCCTGTTTGCAAGGCGAGTGCTCTAACCATTAAGTACACAAGACCATTGCTAGACAGAAGGATCTATGACAGTATTTAAACTACCAAAGTTAATAGTAGAAGAAAAGACAAGAATTCAACACGTGGTTAAGTAACGCAAAGCTTAAGATTGAAAACTCCAAAAAGATTATACAAGATGAGGGAAAGGATGAGTTTACATCTATTTAAATGTAATTTTGTTATTGTTGCTGCTGTTGTTGTTCCATAACCCAGGAAAGAGTTGGAGAAGAGTGCGCTTGGGTTAATCACAGAACAGAACAACATGTAAGTCATGCGAATGGCTAACTATAGCGATAATACTATCACATAAATTAGAGAGAAGCGGGAAAGACTGTACTGTACAATTCTTCGGGTGAAAATGTTTTTTTTAAAAAAGTTCATCGCTTCAACCACAAGGTGGCTCCAAACATCAACTCGGAGTTGATCGCGCACATTTCAAACAAGGCTTTGCTTTGATAGTTAAATTGTCTTGCACCTTTGAAAGGTTTATTTGAACTAAAATGCCAGGAAAAAGTCTAGGCAGTTCTGGTGTGCGCTTGCTGTTTGTGTCGTGCAAGATGCCCAATTTACACGTGGTGTTCTACGAAGCGTCAGAGAAGTGTGAGAAATAATAATAATAATAAAAATAATCCTTGCATTTGATAATAGCGCTTTTCACATCTTGTCGACGTCTCAAGATAAGCTTTCACAGAATATACTGCGAAGTGAACTGACTGACTGTATAGTTTCGTAAAACAACCGAGACAAAAAACTTCCTTCACATCAGCCACACACATCGGGACAAATCAAAGTCGACTACTGTGTGCTGTAAAGCTACGATGAAAATCTATCCAGGGCTTCGGTCCCAGTGTCAGTCACTAACAACAGGTCCATGGGTTTTCAATATCAAAGCATGTGAAACCACTCTCAAAAGTCTTTCAATCTAACGTTCCCACCTAACGTGGATAAATCTGGGCATTACAATCGGAAAGATGAAACGGCGTAAATAGTGGTCACGCTTTATTCTTTATTGTTGCGTTTTTTTTTAAAGTCACAATACATCGTCACAACAACAACAAAATGACATTTACAGAGCGCCTTTCACGTCGGGAGGAACTTCCCAAGGCACTGGTGAATACAAGGAGCAAGAGATTTGGCACAGTCTGATCAACTGAGCCACGAGGATAGACAGGTTCTGAGGACTACTGCTAGAGGAGAAAAAGTGACACGATACTGTAGTTGTTTTACGATAAATGAAAAAGTTCAAAAGAATTAATTATTGAATTCAAAAAAGTTGCTTAATAATACTTGCGTTTGATATAGTTCCTTATCACATCTTCAAGACGTCCCAAAAGCGCTTCACAGAATATACAGTACTGTACTGTAAAGTGAATTGACTGTATATTTTGTGGGCAAAAGGCGGCAGCCGATTGTGTATAGCAAGTGTCCGATAAACAGCCGCGGATTGAAGTGACCAATTTATTTATCTTTGAAGGAATTATTACCTCAGGAAAAGAAATTCCTTAAAATATATATATATATATGGATATAACTCCTTGCAGAAATGGGCTTAATTAACACTACCCTCTGTTTACCTAGCAGTAAGTAGGAACCCGGTTGACAGTCGATTGGCGGGTTCCTAGGTAAATAGATGGTAAAGTTGAGCCTATTTCCGCAAGCAGTTATATGATTGCCAGTACAGTACTTCCAATAACAGGCAGACAACAAGCAGGAACAGAATTAACACATTCTGCTGAAATTAATGCAAGGTCGCGAGATGACCCTGGGTTAATGATTGCATCTCTCTTTTTATCCATTTAGCTTCGAAGGTCAGCAACAATTCCTCTTCCGAGCCAATTCCTTTGAGTTCCTTTTTAAATAAAGAAGTTGCCACCTTCTCCCCCCCCCCCCCCCCCCCCCCCCCCCCCCCCCCCCCCCCCCCCCCCCCCCCCCCCCCCCCCCCCCCCCCCCCCCCCCACCAGAAGCAAAGAAACCCATTTATTCCCAACGAATCTCTAGTCTGGGGGAATACTAAAACCCAGAAGAAACACCTAATTCAGGACAACAAAAACCTGCAGTTGTACAGCCCCCTTCACACTGGGCAGCGCTTCTGAACAGCCCGACAGCGAGTGCAGGGGAGGGCGCAGTCAAAGAGAAAGGTCTTGAGGGACAAGCAGGAGGCCAGAGCCAACTGGGGGCAACTCGCTCAGGTAATTAAAAGGCACACCTTCACAACGGCAAGACATCAAAAATCTATTGACCACTCCACGGGAATCTCAAATTCTTCCTCTATTCTTCCGTCTTGGAAAAAGAAATTGGGTCACTCGATCCACGACTGTTTGTGGGACACAGCTGTGCGCAATTGGCTGGCTGGCTGGCTGACTGCCTGCCGCGTTTCCAAATACCACTCGATTCACATCATGATATATATTCCTGAAGCGCTTTGAGACGTCACAAAGAAGTGCTAAGGCTCTATGTTGAAAGCAAGGATTATTATGTATTATTATTATTCTCCCTTAAAGAACAATACACAGTACTAACATGCAAAGGATTTCCAGGGTTCTCAATCATTAAACCTGCCTGTAATGGGTTTGGATATATACAACTCAATTCTACCTCAGTTCCTGCAACACAGCTCTATCGAGATCATACGTAAGGTTGGATACAACTTAATTCACCATCTAACCCACTAAAAAATCAATCAACAGTGAAATATTAGGCCTAGATTGTCAGAAACTGCATTAGTGGAATGAGAGATCTGTTGGCCGTGGGCTAGAATGTTTTCTGTATGAGGATTAGACATTTCTATCAGGGCTACACAAACACCAAGAAGATGTTTTGCCAACAGCGAACCCGACCAGGTGTAAAGCCAAACCGCGGATCAAACGGCTAAATGTTCCCCTCGATTTACTACCACAGTGCGGTTGTGAACGTCAAGTTTGGAATCCAGAACAGACCAAGCTCGGGACACTCCAAAGGCTTGTTCTGGACAAACTCCCAAGCGTTGGAGACAAGAAGCCTGGGTAGTCCTTCTTAGGTGATGAACTCGGGCGTGCTGCCAATCCGCTAAACACAAACTTGCCTTTCAGTGAAGCTCTCTGCTGCTGCTCTAACCAAGCCACCCCACTGCACGAGAACTTGAAATGTACAGAGCGACATTTCATGATTGCAGTGCAAAAAAACAGTGTGTGTTCCGTGTAACCAACAAGAGGAAGATGACCTCCTTAAAATAGAGAGATCTCTGGGACTGATCCAGATAAAGGGCCTTCACTGGATTCTTAAAATAGTCCCACCAACGGTCCCTGAAGACCTATTTTCTGGGACAAGGCACAATAGACCCAGGCACGGTACTCAAGCTACCTGATAACTATTAATAGCTGTTTAACCCTCTCCCATTCGACACTAAACTGTGTTGTAACCGGTTCTCAGCTCTAAGAATAGGTATCTTTCTTTCGCACAAAGACCTCCCCCCATTGTCAGTTCCACGCATTCTAAAACGTGAGACAACGAGAAGAGCGATGAGGTCAGTTATTATGAACCGGAGGTTAGAATGGTTGGTAAATACAGTATTTACTCAATACTGGACTACTATCATGCATTTCCGACAAATATGACAAGCCGTGATTGTGAAGTGAAATTGGTTTAGTTAACAACTGGAGACAAATGAGTGGAAATTATCTAGAAGAAAGATTTTTTTATGGCATCCTATGCATCACAATAAATATCGTTAAGGGGTTTTAGACAAATAATGATAATCCCTCCATTGGATACCGCGCCTTACCACATACTCCAGACGTCTCAAAGCACATCACAGAATATACTGTAGAGTGAATACACTGTACTCTTTCTTGTGGACTTGCACAATTGCACACAGCAGCGTCCCACAATCCAGTCATGGATTGAGTGACCAACTTTTGTTTTAAAAAAGGAATTACTGTAGCACTCCCTGAAAAGCCATCCGCCAATCGACTATCGACCAGGTCCCTAATGACTGCATGGAGGAGTGGAGTAAGGAATGTCTCGCCTCACCTGCCTGGGAATAAACAAACCAAAGGTCCACTCATTTGTGAGGCAAATGTTCTAACGACTAATGCCTCAGGTCTAAAGTTCTGTGTTGGGTTGTTTTTAACATCCCCAACAATTAACAGCTCACAATGAGACACAGTCAACGTTAGCAGAAACTATTCTAACTGATCTTGGGGGTCCAAATAACAGGGCTGAAAAATTAAGCTTGAACAGCCATCTGATCATCCTTCCCCCACCCCCACCCCCCCTCCCCCCACCCCCTCACCCCGAGATGCAGTTGTTTCTATAAATACTGTACAGTGAACTTGTGAGCTAATAGTCGATAGCAGGGTGATTGGTTAGGGTCTCTCTGTTAGCACGGCAATGTTCACACTAAAGCCATCCGATCGCCATTCCCGTGTATCCTTCTCAAGTTTGTCAACAAATGAAACCGTACACAAACGATTTGATGATAAACGTACAGTACAGAGAGTTAAGAGACATGCATTCACGCTTTGAGGAGAGATACACATGTTGTGAAAGGTACAGTACCTGCAAAAACATAGTAAATAAATCACTATAGTTTAGTCGTTGCTTCCCGAGTTTTATCGTCTTATTTCAATAAGCTTTATTTAGGCCCAAACCCCCACCACCCGCAAAAAAAAATCACTACTTATCAATCAATCAACTGAATTTTTAACATTCACTTTCAATAACATTCTAAGCAACTACTGCACTGCACATACTTTAAGCCGATCTCACCAATTGATCAGGTGGTGGAAACACAACATCGTGAGGCATTAATTATCTAAAAAATACTTAGTGGTTCCCCTCAGTGGTTAGCTCATCCTCCGCAATGTGCGCGGCTCGCCAGTCTCCTTGACCTGACAGATAACCCTGTGTGTGTGTGTGTGTGTGTCTATGTGTGTATAAGGTTCACATCCAAATAGTTTTGTTCTCTTGCCAGCAGCACTGATACCTTGTGATCCTACGCCGTTATGAACAAACAGAAAAAACTCCACGAGTAACGATAATACACACATTTTCTAAATGGACAACCTTTTCTGCAGGGGGGGGGGGGGGGGGGTTTAAAGAGACTATTATTGTCACACGCGACTCCCAATCATCCAAGTTATTTGCGTTGGCCACCCTCGTCGTGCGCAGTGCAAGCCCCCAAAAGTTGACATCGGTTAATGTCAAGTGATTTTTTTTTAAGTTGAGCTAAATTGCCACGGAACTGTTCTTCCTCTCCCCCACCCACCACCCACCCACTCACCGCCACCACCACCACCACCACCCCAACTCCGCGTTCAGCCCCTCCCAAAATACACGCCGTCACTTTAGAGGAGCCCAAGGAGCAAGGATTCGGCCGCCCAGCCCCTCAAGCCCTCTCCGCCATTCAATCAGATCTGCTCGATCTAACGCCGGCCGAGGCTCGAGACTCGACCGCCGTATTTCTCCAGGCGTCTCGGACAAACACGACGAGGGCGGGCGACATCAAAATGTAAGGATTATCGTCGGAATAATTCTTATTATTTACTATTTACAACAAACAGCAACAAAGCGACATTTATACCGCGCAGGCGTGACTAGGGAACGTGGAGCCAAACGCCAGGAATGAGGGATGTTACTGAGGGAGGAGATGTTGATGAAGATGATATCTATCTATCTGTCTGTCTGTCTCTCTCTCTGTGTGTGTCTCTCTCTCTGTCTGTCTGTCACTCTGTCTGGCTCTGTCACTCTCTCTGTCTGTCTCCCTGTCTGTCTCTCTGTGTGTCTCTGTCACTCTGCCTGTCTGTCTCCGCGTGTCTTCACTCTGTCTGGCTCTGTCACTGTGTCTGTCTCTGTCACTCTCTCTGTCTGCCTATCTGCCTGTCTCTCTCTGTCACTCTGTCTGTCAGGCTAACTGTCCCTCACACACAGGACTGGCCACGTTTACCCTGACCCTGACCCTCACACTGACCCGGGCGCGGCAAAAGGCGCCGGTTTCTAGACACCCCTGAGATGGTCTGTGTGTGTGGGGGGGGGGGGGGGGGGAGGGGGTTGAGTTCTCCTCACTGTGTATTGCAGATCATGAGGTAAACAGAGAGAGAGACAGACAGACAGAGAGAGAGGTATGGCGGCTTGATGATGATGATGATGGTGTGTGTGTGTGATTACCTGGCGCTGCTCCTCTTCCTCCGAGGGCGCCATCTTGTCCAGGCGCCACCAGTCGATCCCAGATCCCCTCCCCGGCAAACCAACCAACCAGCAGGCTGTCCTCCCGCGCCCTCCATACCAGGCAGAGCCAATCGATCACACTCTCTCTATCACACACACACACGCGCCCACGAACGCACACCGACGCATGCACGCACGCACGACGCAACCACGCCGACGCAAGCACGCACTCACGCCACGCACGCACACGTACGTAAACCACCTCACGCCCTCCCTCCTCCCCAGCAAGCAACAGATCCTAGTTGATCCACAAACACTTTCTTTCACACACAAAAAAAATCTTTCCAATCAATTTATTCGTACCAATATATATATATCTAAAACAATATATATATACATATCTGCATGTAATATAAAGCATCACCCCCCCCACCACGTAAAAATATATATATATTTCGTGGCAAGGAAATGGTTTTAAAGATGGGAGGACCTGCCTGCGGTTGGCATGGCGACGGCGCTGGGCCTGCTGGGAGATGTAGTCTAGAGTCACGGGGGAAAGAGCTTTTTTCGGCGGTTAATCAGCTGAGGGGAGAGAGTGTGTGTGGGGGGGGGGAGTTCAAACTCATGTGTTGAGAGTCAGCAGGGAGGGAGGAGGGAGTTAGTGAGGGAGGGAGGGAGAGAGTTAGTGAGAGAGTTAGGGAGGGAGAGAGTGAGAGAGTTAGGGAGGGAGTTAGTGAGGGAGGGAGTGAGTTAGTGAGGGAGGGAGTGAGAGAGGGAGGGAGGGAGTAAGTTAGTGAGGGAGGGAGTTAGTGAGGGAGGGAGTGAGAGAGTTAGGGAGGGAATTAGTGAGGGAGGGAGTTAGTTAGTTAGTGAGGGAGGGAGTGAGGGAGTTAATTAGTTAGTGAGGGAGGGAGGGAGGGAGGGAGGGAGAGGTAGGGAGTTGTTGATGGATGGGATCGCTTGTCTCCAGTAGAATCCCGCCGGCCATGGACGCGAGTCGCGGGTACCAAGTGTGTGACGCCGCCCGCCAACGGTCCGCCAATGTCTGGGCGGCTTCTCTGGGGGGCCTGCTGAGCAAAGGTAACCAGCGGCTCGGTCACTGCATCACTGAACATTCATACTGGGCACTAGTCTCTTTACATCTGGTTAGAATCTCTCTCTATCTCTAGAAACTGTATATATCTATCTATATATACTGTATATATATATCTATATATGTATATGTATACTGTATGTATATACAGTATCTATATATACTCTATCTGTCTATCTACTGTATATATCTATTGTATATATCTATATATTTATATTGTATATATCTATCTCTATATATACTGTATATATTTGTCTATCTCTATGTATACTGAATGTATACGATAGATAGATAGATAGATAGATAGATAGATAGATAGATAGATAGATAGATAGATAGATAGATAGATAGATAGATAGATAGATAGATAGATAGATAGATAGATAGATAGATAGATAGATAGATAGATAGATAGATAGATAGATAGATAGATAGATAGATAGATAGATAGAAAGAACTGGGAATGGAACCTATATAATATAATATAATAATCCTGGCATTTGACACAGCGCCTTGTGTCACGTCTTCCAGAGACTGTGTCTGAAAGCTGCTTCACAGAATTGTATACTTTACTGTCAAGTGAATTGACTGTATATTTTGTGGGCGAAACACGGCAACCAATTTTCCCACAGACAGTCGTGGATTTAAATGACCGATTTGTCATAAGATTTTATTGTCGGGATTATTATCAGGCGCATGTGTGTGTGTGCGTGTGTCTGTATATCTGTGCGTGTGGAGTAAGGAGACTTGCCCAAGGTTTCGCCCTAACCTGACCTGCCTGGATTCAAAAAACACAAGTCTCACACTTGTAAGGTTTAGAGGTTACAAAGCACTCGAGGATCCTTGCATCCTCAAATGCAAAGATTAAACTAGTTTAATCCCGTCCTGACTGACGTCCTCCCAACACGAAAGGCGCCCTATGAGTGTCATTTTGTCGTTGCACTTAGTTATGGCGTTTCGGTTCCATCGGTCACCAGCTTTGTTTTAACCTAGGGAGGCAACAGCTGGGTTTGGACGGACACGGTGAGGAAGAAGAAGTTTACGTGGTGGTGCTCGCGGAGGATGGAACAATCGTTGACGATGAAGACTACTTTCTGTGCCAGCCGAAAGGAACGTCGTTCATGATCCTCCGCTCGAGTGAGGAATGGGCTGACAGTAATCTAGGCAAGTCGGCTCGGCATCAGCGACCCTTAAAAAGACTTGCGCGGGACGAGAAACATCACTTGGCTGTGTGCACACACACACACACACAGAGACACACACTCACTAGTTCAAAAAAACTATGAAAAATATAATCCCGTTGTGGACATCACCAACTCTCTATTCCCTAAAAAAAACAAGAATGGTTTTGTCAATCAATCCATGATTGTTTGTGGGGGACGGCCATGTGCGTAATTGGCTGCCGCTTTTCGTGCCCCCCCACTCCCACACCACACACACACACAAAAAAATACAGTCAGATTCATTTTACAGTATATTCCATGAAGGGCCTTGAGCGCTTTTACCATACCTATTAATACCTCTAATAGGAACATAATATTGCAAGTGGAGAGCAGGGAGAAGGGAGCTTTTCTGCTGTTCCTTCACCAACAACCCACCAGATAAATTGGTCACACACTTCCCGTCATTTTGCGAGACGTTGCTGCGTGTAAACTGGCTGCTTATTATCCATCCTGGGACAAGTCGCTTTACCAGTTTGCTATAGAGATCCTCTCCCCGTTTATTTCAGTTACGCCGAAACTAGAGTCACCTTTGGGTGCTCAAAAGGACGATGCTGCAGATGGCTTACATCCTGAAGACCAGGTGGATTCCGCTGAACATTCCAGTCACTGGAGGCCGTTAGCCAGACGGCTTCATGAAAACCTCGCTCAAATTATAACCATGTCTGAATCGGAGCTGCAGGTAAGGCAAAGCGGCAAGTCCATGCAAACCTCGATTAACCATAAAGCATGTTTTTTTTACAGCTCAAATTTAACGGGATTTACACCAAACCTACATTCTCAACCGTCCGATTGTCAGTGAAACAACAGCCCAGTTTGGGCTGTTGCTATATGTTTATGATATATATTTAGCTGAGTTTTATTTCCATGTTATTTTTGCCCTTTTCCCCTGGTGCTATGACTGTGAGCAGCAAAGAGGAACAAGAGACTATCAGTTTAGCCCTGCACATCCGCTGTGGTCAGTTATCGCAGTGCCTGATTTCCTGTTTTTCTGTACGGGCAGTGGGACGATGGAAGGGCAAGAAGCCAGCGATTTGGTCGTTGACTGAAGGCCTGACTTCTCACTATGGCCAGCTGTCGAGCAGGAAGTGTTGGTGCATGGAGTCCTGTAGGTTCAGTGGTTAGAGCACTCACCTGACAAGGGAGAGACCTGGATCCAATTCCAGGTCTGGGCGAAACCTTGGCCAAGTTTCCTTACTCCAAACCCCTAATAAAGATCCCTGGAAAAAAAATAAAAAATTGGTTATTTCAATCCACGACTGTTTGTGAGGACGCTGCTGTGCACAATTTCGCCCACAAATACACAGTCAATCACTTTACAGTATATTCTGTGAAGCGCTTTGAGACGTCTCGAAGACGTGATAAGCGCTTATATCAAATGCACAGATCGTTATTAATATTATTAACTGTACAAATATATTAATTCCGGCAATGGAAAATCCTAATTTGATTTTGTCAGGCCCTGATAGATGCACCAACCGCTGAGCTGGCAAAGGAACTGAAGGAAACCTTGAAAGGAACTGAAGAACTGCAGGACACCCTTCAACATACGCTCGACCAGCGAGAGGAACGACGCCAAGCAAAAGATCTGTTACAGCTCTACCTGCAGGCATCAGCGTCAGAAAAAGGTGGTGCTTTTGTTTTGCAGCCAAACCTTTTTCGTTGTACCGTAGATGAAATCAAACTCAAATCTGTTTCTATATCCCGCTCTTTCACTCCTGCCTCAGCACCTTGCCTTTGAAGGAAAATCTTATCGTACATGTGTGCAATTGGCTGCCCACAAATTACTCAGGCAATCCGCTTCGCAGTGTATTCTGTGAAGCACTCTGAAACGTCTCGAAAAGGCGCTATATCAACTGCCAGGATTATTATTAGTACTAGTGATATTTTGTGCTTCTATTTTTTTCCTGGATATCATTATATTATTCTAGAAGGTAGATGAGTTAAGTCCCATCTCCCTCTACTAATTTACTATTTGCTTTTATTTCAGTTGTAGCAAAAGTCGAGTCGCCTTTGGGTGCTCAAGGGGACGATGCTACAACTGGCTCCCGCTCTGAGGACCAGGTGGATTCTGCTGAACACGCCAGTAACTGGAGACCATTAGCCAGACAGTTTAAGCAACACCTCGCTCGAATTATAACAATGTCCGAATCCGAACTGCGGGTAAGACAGAGAGCGCGGCCATGCTCATGTCTGTGCTCTTGTGCACAGGCGTGAGCACAATTGTCCGTGCAAAATGTATTTCATTCTGGCAATGGGGAAATCCTATCGCAGTCAAAACTCGCATAAGCCTGATCGGGATACAATCAATCGATGGATCAATCAGTCAATCTTACATTTATACAGTCACCCAAGTCGGACGTACATCTGACCACATATGGTCTGTCTGCTTTTGATTGTGTTGTTGTTGCTGTTGTTGTTTTACGGTAAAGCTCACGCAAGTCGTATGAGTTGGGATCATATTTAAGCAAAGTATCAGTTGCGTCACACTGGAATAGAACATAGGTCCTTGAACGGGACTCAGATAGATAATGATAATAACGATCCTTACATTTATATAGCGCTTTCCACGTCTTGTCTTATCGACGTCTCAAAGCGCTTAGATCTACAACATAGATTCTTCCATCTAAACCCTCTCACCAGCTCGCCTTGTGTTTACTTCTGTTAGGCCCTGGTAAAAGCACCACCTGCTGAGCTGGCAAAGGAACTGAACGAAACCTTGAAAGGAGCTGAAAGACTGCAGAGCGCCATTCAACAGTCGCTCGACAAGCGAGAGGAACAACGGCAAGCTAATGTGGTGTTGGAACAGTACCTGAAGGCATCAGCGCCAGAAAAAGATGGTGCGTCCGCTCCAGCCCAACCTTTTCATTATAAATGCAACCTAACTCAATCTGCTGGTTTGCTGCTCCTTCGCTCCCACCTTTTCCTTTGAACGTAAACGTTAACAGACATGAGCACATTTGGTTGCCGCGTTGCGCCCACAAAATACTGTACACACTTTGTATTCTGTGAAGCACTTTGAAACATCTTGACGATGTGATGGGGCAGTACTGTATATTTGCGTCTCTTCATAGTTCTTTTAAAAAACTGAGTAGAACTTAGAAGAATTACTTTATGTGAAACACTTTGACGCGTTTGGGTTGGGTTGCCACTAGTTCTTTCTATCAGCACGCAGCATGTTTGCCGACAAAATATACAGTCGATTCACTTTGTGAAGTGCTTTGCGACATCTCAAGGACTTGATAAGGCGCTAAATCAAATGCCGGGATTGTTTCTGTGTACGGGGAAATTACTTGTTTGTTGCTTTATAAAATGCTGCTCGTTTCCAGATTCAGAAGACGCCCAGGCAACGGATCAAGTGGATAGCTCAAAGCCAACCTCAAGTCAGAAAAGCCTTCTGCGTCCTCACACGATCAGAGTCCTTGAGAAAAAGGGCAGCCCCGAGGTCAGCTTGTCCAACGAGGAACTGCAGGTAATTGTAATACAATCCATGCATTTGAGATATATACACACATATATATTAGAGGAGAAAACGTTGGCCAAATTATTCAACCCTGATTCAGAGAAATGTGGAGTGGGCCCCGTATAATGCTAGCTTCCTGCTCCACGTCGTTGTGCGACGAGAGGCAAAGTAAACGTGGCATTAAATGTTCAGTGTCAGATCCCCATTACTGCCTTGTAATTCTGAGAAACAGAGGGTAGAAATTCTGCCGGTTGTCGCCAGTTTTATTAGGGTTGACACAAATCTCCCAATAGATAATAATAAATTGGTCGATAAATCCGTGGCGGATTGTGGGGTCGCCGCTGCGCTCAACTGGCTGCCGCGTTTTGCCCACAAAATTTAAGAGTCAATTCACTTTACAGTAACATTCTGGGAAGAGCTTTGAGACGTCTCGAAGACGTGATAAGGCCCTATGTCAAATGCAAGGATTATTTTTCTCTCTATCTCTCTCTCTCTCTGCAGGAAGTTATAAAAGTGGACGAAGCAGTTTTAGCAGCTGAAGCACATTGTTCACTTCAGAAAGCGAAGAAAATGAAATGCGAGTGCCAGAAGGAACTGGAGAAGCGTTCCCAACAAGTGAATGCGCTGGAGGAACTGAGTTTCCGTTCAAAGAAGAAAAGGATGACACCAGGCACCTGCGAATCTTGAAGTAAAACCAATTTATTTTTCCTTTACTTGCTTCACTACATGTAACCTCCCAGAACTCTGCAGCCCGTGTCCTCTCCAGCGCTGGGCCCTGTGACCATATCACCCCCACACCTCGCCCGGCTCCACTGGCTTCCCATCACACAGAGGTCCTGCTCCTTACCTTCAAAGCCCTCCATGGCCTCACTCCACCCAACCTCTGTGACCTTCAGCCACTCTGCCCCCGCCCTCTGGAACTCCATCTTCCCTCCATCTCACCACATCCTTCGCCTCTTTTGACACCCACCTCTAAATCCTCCCGTTTGACCATGCTTTCGATCAATCTCCTTTCCCCTCCACCCTCCTCAATCCCTACCCCCAGCTCGGGTCTGAAACATTGTGTGTCCAGTGCCTTGGGATGTCCTCCCAACACGAAAAATCAAATGTAATCTTATTGTTGTTGTTTGAGGAATTAATTGGCAGTTTGAAGCTGCGGTTACTTACCTAAAGTGTCAAATGCAAACCCTTCTCGTAGAGTCTTTCAGGTTTACGTTTCAAGACGTGAAAGTGAAGAGTGAATCTCCGGCTCTCCTCCGTATAATTGTGTGAGATCACTTCCCGCTGTGATGACGCTTTTGCCTCAAATTACGTTTTCTTTTCCCGGGTCTGTTTGTGAACAGCAATGACTTTGTTTTTTTTCTTGCCCGAGAGCATGTCAAGCCCGTTTTTTTTTCCCTGTTTTGACGTTGGGAATGGTAACCACTTCTCCTTCCATGCACTCGGTCTCAGAGATGTGAAGATATCCATTGGAAACTGCCTCGTGATGATGAGGCAAACCACAAATAATTAAAGGGTGAGAATTTGGTGGTTTGGACCAAACAAAAGATTTGTATTTGCTTGGTTGTGTGAGAAACATTGGGAATTATTGGAACATTGGAAATTATGCTTGGATTCTCACGTGATACCCCAGTAAAGAACATAAAAATAAAACTCTCCAACTGAACAATCGATTGCGGATGGATACAAACTGTTTGTCAAAGCGTAGAGAATTCTACAGAACCCAGCACCCGAATAAGCAAACCTCGACTTCGCGTGCGCTTCTGTAAGGAAATTCTTTGCTTTACCCTCAACAGTCTGTTGGATTTTCTCCACTACAATATACACCCCCAAGCTAAATTTAAAGCGGACTTTATTAAATAAATCTATCTGATTCAATGTAATTCGTGTCATTGTCTGTGTCATTCGTAAAACTCACCCACCGAAAAAAACTGAAGCTTTTTGAAGGTCGACATTATTAAAAGGTCGTGTTATTGGACCTGTGTAAGACTTGGTGCTGATACTTGCACACAGCCGTGTCCCACAAACAGTCATTCGTGAATTAAGTTATTACAGTATTTATTACCCCCGGAAAGCAATCTCCCAATCAACTAATAAAACAATTTTTAAAAAATCACTTTACAGTATATTCTGTGAAGTACTTTGAGACATCTAGAAGACGTGAAAAGCGCTATATCAAATGCAAGGATGATTATTATTATTTAATGCAATACGTTCATCCAAAGCCTTTTAAATTACAACTGGTGGAGGTGATAGATTAAAAGAGCAAGAGGTTAGTTAACATATTCTCACTTGATTTAAAATATGCATACTCGATACAAATAGTGTATTAAGACAGAATTTAACGTAGTGTTCAAATCGTTTAGCACACTCGGGCATTCAATTGAAAGTGGACTCTGTTTTTACTAAAATTCAATCCGACTTTGCAGGGTTAATACAAAACTTGCCATGAGGGGGAACTGTAATTGTGTATAATCAGAGATTTTAATTCCACTTAATAGACCCAGAATCCATTATAATTTGGCAAAATATAAAAAGGCTGCTCTTAAAAGGTTCTTAATAAGCACATTGTACAAGAACGATCAACATTAACCAGATATTTTAAGACTTAACAATATTTAATTACTCGTGACAAGAATTCAGTTGATTTTTTTTAAAACTAGCACTGTGCTAATGGACTTGTAATTGTTTATGGAATGGAAATAATCAATTAGCAATACTGTTAAGTAAATTGTCTCCCCGTCAAGTTTATTCTAATTTAAATACTCTTGATTGGGTTATAAAATGGGAAAACAATAATCACTGGTCCACCCACCACTGTTCCAACGTTCGTCTAAATTTGTTTTCTGTTGTTGTGTTTAGTGACTGAAATTTGCAGCTGTAAAAGTTCTTCCACAGAGAGTACTTTGACATTTTCAATGCAATTAAGATTGTTTGATTAAACACTGGAAAGATTTCAGATGAAGTGTCTTGCTTACACACATTAGTAAGCAGTTGTTCAGAACTTCACGAAACAAAGCGTTATCCTAGAATATATATAAATACTGTGTGTGTGTATATATATATATATTGTTTGATATATATGTGCCTTATTACCGTGTTGAGATCTTTAAGCCTCCCCTTAAAGGCTGAAATATACATTGTAAAGTAATATATAGTAATTATATCATATAATAATATAATCCTTTCCAGAAAACACTTATTAAACTCTGCTAAAACTAAAATCTCAGGTACATTATACAAGCGCCCTTTCCACAAGATTTAACACGTAAGCATTTCAGAGTCAGCCAGTCCAAATAATTAATAAAATGTTGAAACTTTTCACATTCGATGGAAATCAAGTCCAAATCAGACAATATCAAATTAAATATATTACTAAGAAAGTGGAGGAAAGAGGAACAGGGGGGTGGGGGGCACGACCTATGCAACCAGGCGAAGTTAAGCAAAGGTACGGTGCTTTTAGGAGCCCAAACAGTTGTCTGCGGAGCACACTTTTCCACTGCCGGTAATCTCATGCTCTTTGAGGTTTGTGTGTATTCATCTTAAAACCATTAAAAAAAACCTGTGACAACATCCCGGTTCCCATTCGCTCCTGTGAAGATCCAGTAAAGAGAGGAAGAAAGATACAACACACAAAGAATAACAAAAGTACTGAGATTAATAATAATACTTGCATTTGACTTAACACAGACACAAGAATTTGACCTTTGCGTTCAACAATCAGTTTCTACCTTCACTTCTTTAATTCCTAGAAGTGTTTTATTTTATGTGCGCAGATATTATAGATCAACGTCGAAAGGTACAAAACACACAAAAGACTGACTCATTTTAAATTGGAAAGCACTTTTAATTATCAGTGTACTAATCTTTGATACAAAACCCAAATTGGAAAACATTAAATAAATCAGTTGATCTCTCTCAATTAACTTTATTCTCCAGTTCTGTTAACTTGTCATTCTTTTATTAAAATGTTCCAGCTAATGGTTTCATTGTGTATTTGCGTCTGATTTATTGCGCTAATTTTCCACGTCAGGGAGTGGAGTTATAAAAGAGCTATACGTTTTTTGTTGTCAGCAAAGGAGGACAACACTCCAGTGAGAACTGCACAGATCTGCTGAGAGGAAAGTTTTGAGTTCAGCATGCAGTGGCAAGCCTTCGTAAGTGTCGTGTGTCTGCTGAGCATCGTAACTGTGCAGGGAGTGGAACCACAGGAGACGCCAATGGGTCTTCAGCTGAATAGGGTGAGTACATTAATAATTCTTGCATTTGACGTAGCGCATTATCGCCTCGTTGAGAAGTCTCCAACCGCTTCACGGAACGTACTGTTAAAAGCATTGTGTGTGTGTGTGTCCCGTTCCCCCCACCCCCCCACACGCAACCAGCCATGAATTTAGAACCATCCACAATCAACTGGATTTTAACCCCCCCCCCCCCACCCCGCCAAAAAAAAAAAATATCTGCATGTTTCTTCTCTACATCCCAACAGGAGATGGTGAAGGACAAGAAACACCTGATTTTGAAGCTGCTGGCAGGGCTGCTGGACGCGGACGACAACCTGTATGACAGTGGCTTCGTCTCTTCGGGTCTGAGCAAGGAAGAAGGGAACGATTTCATGGTGAGATCAGCCGCTGGAGAAATCTCTTCGAGAAAACCCAAAGCGGGGTGCAAACAGTTCTTCTGGAAAACCTTCTCGCACTGTTAGTTTCAGTGGATTTGTGAAAAGTTCCGTTTTAAAAAAAAACTCCCCATCTTGTGTTTTCCAGTTGATATGTCAACACTCACCCATCGTCCCCCCCCCCCCCCTACCACCCCACCACCCCATCACCCACACCCCCTCACCTCCAAACATCAAACACTTTGTAAATATTCTCCAAAAGCATGACTGAAGTAATGACTGGAAAACAAAGAGATGGCTTTCTTTCTAAAAAGGCAATGTAAACTTATTGTTTAATAAATGGAAATACTGCATTACAATCCGTAGTGTCTTTCGTGTCTTTTGTTTAAAAAAAGGAAAGGATTTTTTTGGGGGGGAAATCTATGATGAGAAGAATCTGAATTATTCCCATGTTCCTACTCGTCCCCTTTAACCATCTGCTAAAGATTCGCACAGGGCAGTGGTTAGAGCACTCGCCTTACAAGCATGAGACCTGTTTTCGAATCCAGGCAGGTCAGAGCGAAACCTTTGGCAAGTTTCCTTACTCCACATTAGGGAACGGCGATTAATCGGTTTTTCGATTAAACCCGATATGATTTTCAGATCGGTATGCCGATATGGTGATTCTAAAAAAACTGTTATATCGAGAGATTCGATTTTAAAAATATACATCGATATATTTTTAATATCGTTCCTGGCAATATATCAATATTGTTGGTATTATCAGTGCAATGCGATCTTTTCCAGCTTACCTTGTCGCCGGCATTGCAACCTCCTAGATCTAGAGCATGGAATGCGCGTACATTCGGTGCGCGCGCACAATTAACGGGCGCGCACATCCGATGCGCACGCACACTTTACTGCGTATACTCGATGTGAGTCGTGGCGTCTTAACAAAGTCGCATCGCTGAAAATTGTAGTTTGAAAATTTACCTTTCTCATCATGGGGAAAAGAAGCCTCGTATGGGACTACTTTGAAAACAATGCAGTCAGTAATGGTGTGTATAGATGTACAGTTTGCAAGGTCTTGGTTAAGACATCTGATTCGAGCACGAGCAACCTGCGACAACACATTAAGCAGCACCACCCCGCCCAGCACGCTGCCCTCAGAGCGAAATCATTGCAGGAAGTCGAACCAGCGCTTCGGAGAAAGCGACAGGTAGTGGGGCCAGTGTAGCTCAAACAATTCCTGCTTTATTTAAGAGGAGAACATTGTACCAGAGAGGGGACAAAAAGTGGCAAAGTATCACGAATGCTGTCACTTTTTGCATAGCAAAGGAGAGCTTGCCAATGGCGAAGGACATTAATTCAGACTTCAGACTACATAAAAATAAGTGGCATTTTGTGGCTGTAAGTGTTATTTTTGTGTGTGAGAGAGTTAGAAGCCAGATTATCACTGCTTCTATGTGTGTGTCTGACTAGACATCTGATTCGAGCACGAGCAACCTGCGACAACACATTAAGCAGCACCACCCCGCCCACTGCTTCTATGTGTGTGTCTGACTAGACACACACATAGAAGCAGTGATAATCTGGCTTCTAACTCTAACAGTCAGACTGTCTGTCTCTCTCTTTTCTATTGTAATAGATCTCATTTACACGTGGACATTACATGCTACTTTCAAGCAAGAAATGGAGGGGAATAAATCTCTAGATTTTGTTTTTGGTGTGTGCATGTTCTATTTTGTGTTTAGAGATGGAGGGAGAGAAGGAGAGGGGGAAAGTTGGGAGAGAAGGAGAGAGGAAGAGAGGAGAGGGAGGGAAAGAATGAGAGGGGGAAAGGAGGGAGAGAAGGAGCGAGGGGAAAGGAGGGAGAGAAGGAGAGAGGCGAGGGAGGGAGGGAGGGAGGGAGAGAAGGAGAGGGGGAAAGTTGGGAGAGAAGGAGAGAGGAAGAGAGAAGAGGGAGGGAGAGAAGGAGAGGGTGAAAGGAGGGAGAGAAGGAGCGAGGGGAAAGGAAGGAGAGAAGGAGAGAGGAAGAGAGGAGAGGGAGGGAGGGAGAGAAGGAGAGGGGGAAAGGAGGGAGAGAAGGAGCGAGGGGAAAGGAGGGAGAGAAGGAGAGAGGGGAGGGAGGGAGAGGGGGAAAGTTGGGAGAGAAGGAGAGAGGAAGAGAGGAGAGGGAGAGAAGGAGAGGGGGAAAGGAGGGAGAGAAGGAGAGAGGGGAGGGAGGGAGGGAGGGACAGAAGGAGAGAGGGGAGGGAGGGAGGGAGGGAGGGAGAGGGGGAAAGGAGGGAGAGGAGACAGGGAGGAGGGAGAGGAGAGAGGGAGAGTGGAGGGGGAGGGAGAGAAGGAGAGGGGAAAGGAGGGAGAGAAGGAGAGAGGAGAGGAGGGAGAGAAGGAGAGGGGGAGGTAGGGAGCAAACAAGGAGGTATAATTCAACAGACCTTGACACCAACATTATAAACTTTCTGGACCTAGAGCACGCATTTCGAAATGTGCGTGCACCGCGACTGCGCGCGCATAGTCAGTGCGGACGCACCGTCAATGCGCGCGCACCGCGACTGAGCGCGCACCATCAATGCACGCGCACTTCGAATGCACGCGCATGCGCAGTATAAAAACTCGATAGATCGGTTTAAGCAGGTATGAGCAAACCGATATATCCATATCCGGAAAAATCCCATATCGCCGTTCCCTACTCCACATGCATGGACACACAGATATACACACACACACACACACACATACGCCTGATAATAATCTCTCAACAAAAAAACTATTAGAAATTGGGCATTTCAATCCACGATTGTTTGTGGGGACGCTGCTGTGAGCAATTGGCTCGCGTTTCGCCCACAAATATAGTCAATTCATGTTATGGTATATTCTGTGAAGGGCACATCTTCTAGAACAGTCGAGAAGATGTGAAAAGCGCTATTTCAAATGCCCACAGCCCACAACCATCTGACTCAAGAGACAAGAGTGATACCAACTGAGCTACACCAACCACCTGTGACTAATAATAATCCTTTCATTTCATATATTAGCTCATCGTATCAAAGGCATCTCAAAGTCCTGTACACAACAACCTACACAACAACCTGTAATTTTCTATTCTGAAGCGTTGTATCGTTTGATTTTGAAGGATCTTGCCTGTTTCAGTCGGTTGGCAGCCTCTGTGACTCAGAAAGTTGTGGGCTGTGGGTAGTAATAATGCATCCTTGCATTTGAAAGTGTTGAGGGCTGTCGCATTGTCAGAGGTGCTTTCCTTAGAATGAGACATTAAACCAAAGTGGTTCCACTTGCTCCCATTATCACTTGACGACTCTAACAGGAGGTAATGACTGTTGCAGGACATAAGATTGCCAGCACTCAGAAAGTCATTTTATTTGTCAAAGACTGATAAGGATTTAAAATAATAATAATAATCCTAGCATTTGACATAGCGCTTTTCACGTCTTCCAGACTGTGTCTCAAAGCGCTTCACAGGATATACTGTAAAGTGAATTGACTGTATATTTGTGGGCGAAACGTGGCAGTCGATTGCGCACAGCAGTGTCCCCCACATATAATCGTGGATTGAGTGACCAAATTGTTTTTTGTTGTTTTTTTTGGCCCACAAAATGTATAGTATATTCAGTGATGGACTTTGAGATGCGCTTCACAGAATATACTGCATTTTGTGGGCAAAAGGCGGCAGCCAATTACATGCAGCAGTTTGTTCCACAAACAGCCATAGATTGAGTGATCTACACCAATTCTGGTTGTTTCATATCTCAATTAGCCATATTGATTTTGCTTACCAAACTAGAGAAAAGACTGAAATAGCATGTTTATAGTCTAGTCTGTGAGTCTGATTAATGCCCTAATGTTTCCCCTTGAAAAACACAGACATTAACAAACAGCATTTCAGTACCATTGCGTCAATGAAAATAATTTGACCTTTTTGTGTTTAAAAATTACTTTATTTCCTGACAAGTAGGAAATAAGAGTTAAACTCCATCACCCACTGGATGGTGATGACTTAGAAACGTGATTTACTGTTCTTATCTGTCAGGAGATCAAGGTTTCAAGCCCACGGTTTGATTTGGAACTCACTCTAGACTGACTTTAGTTCTGGTTGTTGCATTTGCCTACACACATTGACTACTCTTCATGGTAAAACTCTGGCTTCACAATGTCATAAAGTGCTGTTTCAAATGGTCGGATTTTTAAAAATTAGAACTTGAAATGGATTACTCTGAACATGTCTTAAAGTGAACTTTTCTCATCAGAGCTCCCTTTGCCTATACAAAAGGTTAATCGGGTGAATATTTGGGTTCAGTAAGGGGTCAAATGTTAGTCAAGTGCTTTTTCTTGTGGTTTTCATAATATAAGGATTGTATCGAGCACCTTGGGACATACTCCCGATGTGAAAGGCGCTGTACAAATATAATTTTGTTTCTGTTATTGCAGTAGTTATACTATGGGGGTTGTTGAGGTTTGGAGTTTCAACTAACACTTGACGCTAACATTACTATTTATAAAACCCTGAATCTCAGGAAGGTTTTGACATGTGATCTTAGGGAATGGTTACTCTATTTGTTTACCCTGATAAATCTAAGTGTTAAGGCTCAGTGGTTAGATATCTTTAAGAGTATTGGATATTATACCTTGTTAAAGTTATACTGATATATTATCAATGCACTTTATAAGGATTATGCGTAGGCTTATATATATATATATATATAGAGAGAGAGAGAGAGAGAGACACTTTGACCAGGCACAAATCCCAAAGTCATAGAGAGAGGAAGGATCGGTCCATTCAGGACTCACCCAGAAGGAGTGTGTACTTCTCTCACAGTGATAAGGATCTTGTGACAAGTGGAAACTTATCCTTATCGGCCTGTTTGAGACTTTGGTTACTCTCAGTTTCTCAAAACAAAAGTGGCCTAGATAGTGAGTGGCCCACATTGATGGGAGTTAGTTCAGCTTAGTCGTTAAGTGTTCATATCTCTGTAGCTGTTATCAGGACTTCCGATACTTTTTGCCCACAGAATAGTCACTCCACTTTACAGTATATTTTGTGTAGCACTTTTGAGACATCTCAACCACATTATAAGGCACTACATAGTGCCTTATAATGAGCTACAGGCTCACTACATGAGCCTGTAGCTCAGACGTTCGAGCACTCACCTTACAAGCTCAGACTCCATGGTGCATTTTTAAATAAATACTCTTCTTGGCTTCAATCTTTTTAAATTCTTGCAGTGAAGTCAAATTCACCTGGATTTGGTTTCTTTATTTCCAGGTGTTTTTTGTTGGTTACTTAAATCCACAACTGTTTGTGGGGACACTGCTGTGCGCCATTTGCTACCCCGTCTCACCACCAAAATACAGTCAATCCTCTTTACAGTATATTCTATGACGGGCTTTGAGACATCTTAACGAACGCGATGAAGTGCTACATCAAAGGCAAGAGTTATTATTGTTACTTTCTCCCAGCTACTGTTTATTCATGAAAAAATATCAATTGAAATATTGATGGGAAACTGTTCTTTGATCTCATTTCCAGACTCTCCATTGAGCTACTCCATACCAGTCTCGTCGCTTTCAGTTATTGTGGATTCAGGCTGGGCATTAGATTTCTTCTTGCCTTTCCCTGCAGTAAACAGCGCCTTCTTCTCCACATTTTCGGATGCCAGGTCATCACACTTTTTTGTTACAAAGTTTTGCTGAAGAAAAAAAAGTAATAAACATAAATAAATGATAATAATAACTTGTAATGTGAATTGACTGTATACTTTGAGCGAAACTTTGTGCAGTCAATTGCACACAGATCACTAATTTGGAAAACAGTTTCTTAATTCTCATTAATCTAAATTAATCTTAATAAAACATCAACCATTGTTAAGATTACAACATTATTATGTCTCAATCTGTTTTTTTTAGAGCAGCTGGACTGCACAAGATCTAATTATTACAATCTTCCAACAGATGGTGGCACTATTGTTGAAGAAAGGAATGGAAAACAAAGAGAGCAACTAAAAATCCCAGCAAATTAGATAAAGGGACTGGTAAGGGAGTGAAGGTTGAAGCAATAATAATAATAATAATCCTTGCATTTAATATAGTGCTTTTGTTAGCAGCAGCTAAAAATGAATGATTGGGATGCAATTACTGACTACACACCATAAGTATCCATATGATTTAAGTTTGCTCTCAACAAAATTGAATTAATCTAGAAAATATTTGGTTACCAGTTGAATCAACTTATTTAAACTCGGAATAATTGTTGGAGTATTGTGTGTAATTCTGGGTGATTTGGGACTTTACAATAAAATGGTGTTAAGAGTACTGTTAATCTACAGGCTATTATCAAAGGGAAGAACACAGATAAAATGCTGGACAAAAATGGAGAACTCACCAGTGCCTTGCTCCTTCTAGCCAGTAGTTTCACATCCTCAGTATTAACAGTGCTTCGCTTTCCATGTCTGCAGGAATAAATCCCAGCATATCAATATTGATCTTACAAAATATTTTAAAACATGTTCTTGCAATGTATAAGTTCCACTGTGAAAGAAAATTGTGTTCATTTTCTTAGTCAATGATCCCTGCATTTGGTATAGTGCCTTGGGCTCTGCTAATGCGAAGCGCTCTGAGACGCAGCCTGGCGTGGAGGGCACTATACAAATCCAAGTTGTTTGTTTACAAGTGTAGCAACTGCCTTTGTCAGCAAACTTGGCAGCCAGTTTGTGAACATCAAGCTCCATGAATTACCAACCATTTAAAATATTCACAATGACACCAAATCACCAAGCTTAGATAACAGGAGGAGGAAATGTTATTGTTACAATGGAGCTCAACAGACAAAATTGCTTTTACTGAGAAATAATTCTGCACAATAAAACAACGACGACAAAATGACACTTGTACAACGTCTTTCACATGAGGAGGACGTCCCAAGGCGCTGGACAGTCATTGTTTCAGACTCGAGCTGAGGTCAGGGACGGGGAGGGTGGAGGGTGGAGGGAAAGGGGGGGAATTGGGGTGACCAATGGGACCTTCGAAAAGGAGGGTCTTGAAGCGGGACTTGAAGTTGGCCAGGGAGGGAGTGAGGCAGAGGGAATACGGGAGAAAGTTCCACAGGTTGGGGGGCAGAATGGCTTCAAACCTATAAGTGTTTTTTTTAATTCATTGCTATAAAATGGTGAGGAAGACAAAATCGTGCTCAGCCTTTAGATATTCTCACAACAAAATAAATTATATTTCAGAGAATTTGGAACCCTGCACATTTTTAGCAACTGTCCTTGAAAACAATATGAAGTTCAACGCTTAAAACGTTTGACACAATTAAATTATAATCTTGTTATATAAAAGAAAAATTCTCTCTGAGTTCCCAGATAATTATTTGTAGTCTTGGTTTACCTCAGCTATAAAAATCAATTAAAAAAAACTAACATTATTATAAGGCTAATTGCTTGGGTTTGTCTCCATGAGGTGACAGTTATAATGTTCAACAATATTTTTTTATAAAATTGGCGTGACCCACCTGGAAAATAGTTCAAGATCCTTTGCAAAAGTGTCTGAAATACAAAAATGTTAAACAATAAGTCGAGACACCCAAAACGTTACTACCTGTAGTCACAAATCTTTCCATCCAGAACATTCCGCTGCAAAATATGGTCCCTGAAAATGGACATCAATTTGCAACTCCTGATAACTCAATCTCCGGCTTAACTTGTCACTATCACTGAAGTCACAATGCTGGCAATATGCCGACAACTGTTTATTTATACATTTAAACGTTAGCCTAACGCATCGCTCCTGATAACTCCTGATAATCCTTTTCACCTGGAATTAAACAGTTTACTGTATAAAGCAAATTTAAATCTTTTTTTTAATAATGAATCCTACTGATTTTAAAGGCCGTCATTGCTAACGGAAAGATAATGAATATTTTGCAAAGTAATATAAGTACATTATTATCTTAAATATTAGTACATTATTATCTTAAATAGAGAATGGACTATTTAAGATAATAATGCACTATTTAAGATAATAATGTACTAATCTTTACATTTGATATAGAATACATCACCAAAATGTCTCAAGGGCTTTCAACATTACAGGCAATATACTTTCGAGACATCCTACAGGGAAACACTTTACAGGAAACTACTGCAAAGTATATTTATTGTGGATGTGTCCGCAGGTGAATGCAACAGCTAATTTGCATGTATCAAGGTCCCACAAGTAGTTTTGAAGTGAACAATTTATCTGGAGAACTATTAGCCAGGATATCGGGAGATACTCAATATTAGATTTATTTCTCCTATTCTCAGCGAGTTAGTAATAATACTTGTATTTCATATAGCGCTATTCACATCTTCTAGACGTCTCAAAGCACTTCACTGTAAAGTGAATTGATTGTACATATGTGGGCGACATGCGGCAGCCAATTGCACACAGCAGTGTCCCACAAACAGTGGTGGAGTGAAGAGAATTTTTTTTTGAGGGATTGTCATTAGGCGTGTTGAATAAGGAAACTTGCCCAAGCTTTCGCCCTGCCTGGAATTGAATCCAGGTCTCTCACTTGTAAGGCAACTGCTCTAACCACTGAGCTACAGGACTCCAAAGTTGATTGCAAAGCAGGCCAGACAATCAGTGGTCAGGAGTTAGACTTGCTGGAGCAAACCCATGCCAGAGGTCTGTGTGAAGTGGATAAAAGTGGATGAGAATCGGTTTTGTTTTATTAACTAACACAATAATCATAGAACTACGCACACAAAGATTTTACAATGCACACCTCTAAGGGTGGGTCTCACCAACATCCTGTAGAAACGCAACCTTAACAAAAGTAAAAATGTACAAAAGTCACCAATGTGTAATGATTTTGTGTGGGGAAGCAGGGAATGAGGGAAGAGTAAGAAAATGCCTTTATCCCAATTGATACCAACCCAACCCAAACCAAATTTAGACAACTTGCAATTGCTGTTCCTGCTTTCGCTCACGCACAATGGCTTTGAATGGCAAATGGTGCTACAAAGGCTCAACTTCAAAATGGTTAGCTGTCAACCCAAGGCATCTAATCCTTATCAGATTAAGAATGTTGCAGGCTCATTTCTGAGTACTGACCTAAATTAAATGAAGGAGGTAAGGCAAAATGTACTGTACTGCAAAAACAAACTTAACCCTTTACAACATGTCAAGCGACTGCCGGGGTGGTGGAAGGCGAACTAGATGGACCTTCTGCCTAGCAAATTCTTATGTTCTTATGTAACACAGAAATAGTGATAATCCCTAAATTTACAGAGGCCATTTAACAGCTGTCACTAGAAAGAATGATGGAGTCCAAGAAAATTACCAATGTATTTTTGGTTATATTAATAATTTCAGCAAAACCAAGGAAGATTTATTCTCCATTATTTCTTTCCTTCCTAGAAGATGTTCCCTGATAAGTAAAACACCCTCTCTGATTGCGTTATGTTTTTTCAGAATTAGCTACGAGTGGTTAGCAAAAGATAACAATGACTCAGTATGAAGGACAAGCATATTTTTGAGTGGGAATTATGGAATCGTATTGCAAGGATACATGACAACCTTTCATAGGCAAGTGCCACCATCTTCAACTGTACTCTACTTCAATCATCAATTGCCTCAAGTTGTTAATAACCTCTCCAACAAGAATAACCGCCACAAGACTTTGACCACCACTTGACCTGGTTTCCAACTTTCCCTCTGTTGGTAATGTGTGCTAAAGGAAATCAAAGCACAAGTTCAACCCACAAAGTCCTGCCTTAACTCTTCCCAGAAGATTTCAATGTAGGGTCTAACATGTAATATATGCAAACAGGATCAGATGCTTCAATTATAACCAACCATGAGGCCATGGAACTGATATTGCCCATCAGTTTGGGTGAGTAAAGTTTTATTGGGAGCTTTTTTTCAGTCTGAAAAGCAACGTATTTTGACCCATTTCAGGACTCAGGTCGATTTTTCTTAAATCTCAGAACCAAAAGTTGTAATTAACCCAACATATTCAGTGTGAATATCTCACCTTAGAACCCCCCACCCCCACCTCCTATCTCCACATCTAACAGCCCAGAACCTTTTAACTAACAGGAACTTACCTAGTTCCTTTTTGAAACTTTATGCTGCATCTTGTGCCTAAACCTGTGTTTGTAGTTTGTTCTAAGTTATTATTTTTACAATGTTTTAGCAAGCAATACGCACTATAATAAATGCAATAAATTCATTGAAAGTAGCAAAGAGGACTTATGAAGCTAACCTGTAAATAAAACACAAAGTACAGTACTGGAAATCTGAAACAAAAACAGAAATAGTTGGGAACACTCAGCAGTATGTATGGAGAAAGGGAAAGTGAGTCAACATTTCAGGTCAATTACCTTAGTCAGAACTGGGGCATGTTGGGAGGGAGAGGCTTTTAAAGACTTGTTTTGCATTATTATCACTATGGCTATTTCCCATTTTTGTTGCAATTCCCCCTTTGTTTTTCATCATTGATACCTTTTAACCCATCATCCCCTGTTCTCTAAGCCAGTTTCTCCTTTGCCTTTCTTGCCCTATCTCCCCCCACTCTGTGATAGTCTTCAAAGCCCCTCCTTCCCAACATGCCCCAGATCTGACAAAGGGTCATGGACCCGAAATGTTTATTCACTTTCCTTTCTCTATAGATGCTACCTGACCTGCTGAGTGTTCCTAGTCACTTCTGAAGATGTCAGTCAATGTTTTTTATCCTTTCAGGTACACACACAGCCTAATGTACATTAAACAAACAATTATCCAGAGTAAGTTTCGAAGGAAAGAACAATATACACCATTTTGATGATACAATTCATCTCATCATTTTGTAAAAATTAAATAATAATTAAAATATAGTAATTAAATAATAAGAATGCTGCTTGCATTTGATATAGCACTTTTCACGTCTTATAGACGTCTCAAAGCACTTCACAAAATATACTGTAAATTGAATTGACTATTTGTGGGTGAAACGGCAGGCAATGGCACACAGCAGTATCCCACAAACAGTCGTGAATTGTGTGAATTTTTTTTTTTTTGGAGGGAATATTATTAGGTATGAGTAAGGAAACTTGCCTAAGGTTTCGCCCCACCGGGAATTGAACCCAAGTCTCTCGCTTGTAAGGTTTTGTTGAATTACTGTAAAAAATTATGATGATATTTACTGTTTCATCGTTATTCAGGATAGATTGTAAGATGTGAGGAAAATCAATAGTACACAAACATTGTTTTTTTTTCCAATTCTACCAAACTTTGATCAGTTTTTTTTTAACATTGAAAATGTTTGTATTGCATTTTAAAACTACTTCATGGCCAAAAATGCAACATTATCTCACTGATTAGCATAAAGATTTTATCACTTCCTGAAATGAGATGGAGATCTACACATTGTACTCTGTCGCTTCTGTGAATTATTTCTTTATTTCAGATTAAAGTATTGAATTATGGTCTTAAGCAATAAGTTCAGTTATGAATCATTTTGAAATCTCAAATGAATAGTGTTTCTAAGAGTACAAGAGTGCCTCATCAGGCAGTCCAAGTCCGTTTTGCATTTTCCTTTTTCAAATTGTCATGACATTTCTGCCCAACCTAATGTGTGGATGTAACCTGTAGAAGTTCAAATTGTAATTATAATCTTTAAATTTAATATTTGCAAGTGATATAATATGAAACTGTCTGTTGCAAGATTCACTTCTCTAAAACAAATACATTTAAGAAATACTGATTATTTCACTGTTTCTTAAACAAGACAGAAATGATTTTATCAGTTTCCTTGTATATTTCCCCTCAAGGACCTTTGATAACATCACCACCAACCATCCATTTAATAACATTCTAGTTAGCACATTTAAGAGAATGTTAGATTGTTTTGGTAAATTTGACTATATACTGTACATGTTTTAAGTAGTTATTCTGGGACAAAGTTGTTCGTTAATGACCTTGAAGTATGGTCCAAATTTTATCTTTGGACCATACTTCAAGGCACAAACATTATGTGGATGGTTAGTAAAATTGTGCAAAATTCAGGATAGCTATTGCTATTCATTCAACTGGAATTAAACTTCAGTGTAAATAATTTCAGTCCATTCCCAAATAACACAAAATCATTACAAATTATTCAATCCCAGCTGTTACGACCCATAACCTTTCAGCAAAACAAATAAACCACAAATATTCAAAATAAAATGGGAGGAATGGGGAAATTAACAAACCCCAATAGGACATCAATAACTTCACCGGTGGATAGAAAAAGTGGATCAGTATAGCACTAGCTGTTTTATCTAACAAATATACAAGGCACCTTATGAAGACTGCATGTTAACTTAAAGGTAGAGGCAAATTGATCGATAGTAACAGCACAATTCCCGGTGGTCAGTTCATGAACGTGACAATGTCTTGGGAAAAATCATCTGCCTTTCTGCCAGCCAAGCCGAGGAACGTTGAATGCATAGCATAAGAAAACCTAAAAGGAGAGAAAAATAAATGGTGCGGGAAAAACCTACTGTATTTCCATACAAACATCTGCAATAGAGAAAGTGAACGGCTGGATAAGAAACTGATATCCATACCACACTGCTGGAAAGTTGTTTCTGCTATGGCTGCAATGGTTTGTTTGCTGAACTTTACTCCTTTGTCCTCCCCAACCTCTTCACAAAGACATCCAACAATATAGTGCACTGCAGCTCGAAGTCTCTGTGTGTAAAAAAATAAAAAGTTTAGCAACAAGGTTACACACATTTCACCGAAGGAGAGCATGAGAGCAACCAGAATATAAATAGCAATATTCTGTTATATACTGCACTGCCTTGGGACGGCCTCCCCACAAATTAAATTCAGGTGCTGTCTGCTTCAAAACTGCAAGCATAGCACCCTTCCTTAAAAAATGTTTTAAGTTTTTGCATACGGTATCATCACCAAAGAATGAAAACAAAGATCGGGAGGGAGAGGGGGGGGGTTAGGGGAGAGAGTCTGAATCTCAGTGGGAATTCCCTGTCTCCTAGCCCTGTCACACGTTTGCACCCAGTGTGTTGCGTGCTGTGGTGTACCATTGTATTGATAATTCAGTATGTTAGGAACTCATCAATTGACAGCTCGCTATTCCGCCTATAATTCCCCCCCAAAAAAAACACGATCACTCAATCTGTGACTTTGTGGGGACATTGATGTTTGTCCGCAGTTGGCATTTTGCCCACAAAAATACACAACCACTACACTTTACAGAATAATCTTTCGAAACGTCTCACAAAGGCGTGATGAGGCCGTTGTATCGAATGCAAGGATTATTATATATTTTTCCTGAAACAAAAACCTTACTGGCATACCTTAAGGTATTATCCACCTGCTCTTATCTACCGTTAAATATTTTCAATTTGATTATTTTTAGGATAATGACAGCTGGAGAGATCTGGAACAAGCACAAAATTACACTTGTACTGTATAGTGCCACCATAACTGTGAAATGACCTTATAAACAAACCTATTTTACTTCCTACTCAACATAGATATGGCTCAGCACATAATAATAATCCTGGCATTTGATACAGCGCCTTATCGCGTCTTCTAGAGCAACGGTTCTCAACCAGGGGGTGCAGAATTACTTCCAGGGGGTACAATGATTTATTTAGTTCTTAGTTAGTGTTTTATAGCTATTCCAACTTGTATATTTAATTGTTATTCCCCTGGTTGTGTATGTCGCTAGTTATTTTATTATATAAGAAAAGCTTGGTCATAATATGCAAGTGGAATGAGGGGGTGGGGGGGGGGAGAACCACTGGTCGAGACTGTGTCTTCTCTCAAAGCGTTTCACAGAATATGCTGTAAAGTGAATTGACTGTATATATATATATATATATATTTGTGGGCGAAACGCGGCAGCCAATTGCGCACAGCAGTGTCCCCCACACAAACAGTCGTGGGTTGAAATGACCAATTTTATTATTATTGTTTTTTGTACGCATTATTATCAGGCGTGTGTGTGTGCGCGTGCGTGTGTGTGTAGAGTAAGGAAAAAGTAGCCCAAGGTTTCGCCTGCCTGGATTTGAACCCAGGTCTCACGCTTGTAAGGCGAGCGCTCTAACCCACTGAGCTACAGGGAGCTCCACTAACAATCCTGGCATTAGACCCAGCGCCTTATCACGTCTTCTAAACTGTGCCTCAAAGCGCTTCCCAGAATATACTGTAAAGTGTAGTGACTGTGTGTTTTTGTGGGTGAAACATCCCCCCACCAGCCCCGCAATACAGTGTAATCCCCAACATCAAAAGCTTCTCCCATTCTCCCTAATGTGACCAACCCAATGGTGAGGGGGTGAAGTGGGGGGGCTGAGGGGGTGAGGAAAGGGTGAAGTGGGGGGGCTGAGGGGGTGAGGAAAGGGTGAAGTGGGGGGGTGAGGGAGGGGGTGAAGTGGGGGGGTGAGGGAGGGGGTGAAGTGGGGGGGTGAGGGAGGGGGTGAGGGAGGGGGTGAGGAAGGGGGTGAAGTGGGGGGTGAGGGAGGGGGTGAAGTGGGGGGGTGAGGGAGGGGGTGAAGTGGGGGGTGAGGGAGGGGGTGAAGTGGGGGGGGTGAGGGAGGGGGTGAAGTGGGGGGTGAGGGAGGGGGTGAAGTGGGGGGGTGAGGGAGGGGGTGAAGTGGGGGGGTGAGGGAGGGGGTGAAGTGGGGGGGTGAGGGAGGGGGTGAAGTGGGGGGTGAGGGAGGGGGTGAAGTGGGGGGGTGAGGGAGGGGGTGAAGTGGGGCTATGGGGCTGAGGGGGTATGGGGAGGGGGTGAGGATGTAAGGGAGAGGGGTGGGGGGGGTGAGGGAAGCTGAGGGAGGGGAGTGAGAGAGTGAGTGAGGGGAGGGGAGGGGGGGGAGCTGAGGTGAAGGGGGGTGAGGAGCTGAGGGAGTGAGGGAGAGTGTGAGGGTGAGTGAGGGAGAGTGTTTACCTGACAGCCCTCCCGCCCCGGGCCGCTGGCTGCCATGCCCACGTGACTCCTCCCACACACACACACACACACAAGCCGCTCGCGGACTTTCCCGCCAAAACCCGGCCCTACGGCGCCTCCCAGAGGACAACAGGCTGGAGAGGCGAACGCGTTCCTCGAAACCAAACCCACCCTCTACAGTCCCAACCCATACCCATTTATATATCCATCAGCTTTACCCTAACAACAACAACAACATTAATAATCCTTATTGATTAATAGCAAGTTTCCTTACTCCACACACACACACACGCGTCTAATAATAATCCGTCCCCCACCAAACAAAACTATAATAAATTGGTCATTTCAATCCACGACTGTTTGTGGGGTGGGGTGGGGGGGGGGGGGGGGAGGAACGCTGCTGTGCACAATTGGCTGCTACGTTTCACTCTCCCGCAAATATACTGTCGATTCACTTGACAGTATGTTCCGTGAAGCGCTTTGAGATGACTCTAAACCGTTTGGCGAGGAGGGCACTATAACAAATTACATTTCTTACAACGACTATTGTTGTCGTTGTAGTTGTCGTTGTTATATCAATGCAAGGATTATTATTATTATTATTATCGGGGGGGGTGGGGTGAGGGGATTGACCAAATTTTGTAAACCGAATCAGAGATGGACACCTATATATATTAAACAAAATACTGGAACTCACAATGGGAGGGGCTGGTTTACACCTGATAAACTATTAGACTATAGACTATTTTTTTCAAATAAAAAGAAATTGCAAATGCAATCTTAAACAGCATAAACCTGATAGACGTCAAAATATGACACACTAAAGCGACACTTCCTTAGAAAATTGTGAGGGTTGTTTGGTTTAAAACGTACATCAGTGGGTGGCGCTTGACTTCCTTTTTTTGCAGAAGGTCACAAACAATACGCCAATCTTGCCGTTATCAGTAGATTGCACATTTTGCAACTTCCAGAACCATCTACCTTTCTCCAACAGCACTTAAATCATAATGGTCTTGTCGAGCGTGTTGTCTGCGGAGAGAAAGCCAATGTTAACAGCTTTTTCGCTCTTAATGCTGTTGGACCTTTTTGGAGTATTGTCTGGACTAGGGCAATCCACGCACCGATATTTCAAAAGAGATGTAAGTACTGTTATATTTTCTTTTCCACTATTTTCCTTGCGCGTTCCGAAACACTTCTGAATCTCATTAACTGTTAATTCCTAGATGAATCTTGACGTCAACGAGAAGAAAAAATTGCATTTTAGGCTTTTACGTCATGAGGACATCCCAAGGCGTTAGACAGTAAAGGGTTTGGGGGTTTTTTTTGCACCTGAGCTGTGTGTTGAAATCAAGAGGGGCGGAGGGCAAGGGAGGGTGGAGTTGGAGTTGGCGCGGTCAAAGACGAAGATCTTGAGACTGGAATGATGTTGAACGTGTGTAAAAAAAAATCATTTGATACCTATTACTGTTGACTTGGATTGATGATATGGAGCGTGCAATATTTGGTAGAATTTGACCCTACTCGCTTGGGACTAATGGCTCATAGTTTATAGCAATATGGAATCAGACTTAATGTCGGAGTCAATAATAATTTGTTCAATATAGTGCCTTGTCACGTCTTTGAGACATCTCAAAGCACTTCACGAAATCTACCGCAAAGTGAATTGTATATTTTGTGGACGAAACCCTGGCTCGATTGATAGCCCGCTCACCTCCGAGGTTCTGGATTCCATCGACAGGACAGCACTTTTGTAGCCTCACGAGGTCTGCCCAGGCTGAGACTGTGATATACTGTCAGGGTGGGGGTGGTGGGTGGGGGTTGGGGGAGGTGGAGTGAGCAATTGTCTATCCTTTAGGTGAGATGTGAAACCAAGATCGTGTCTGCCAGTTCGGGTGGACGTTAAAGATCCCTTGGCACTATTTGAAAAGGAGAAGGAGAGTTTCTCCCAGTGTCCTGACTAGCAATCTCTCGGATAAAATTGGCGTACAATATTGCCGTGTTGCTCTGTATATATCTACAAAACACACAATTTGCAGTGAATCTTATCGAGGACTTTGAGGCTCCCTTGTGAAATGAAAAGGCACTGTAATCCAATGAATAGATTACTATATGCACAGAAGTACTTATCTAAAATAATTTTTCTTTCGAGCAAATGCCACAACACTAGAAAAATTCTCACCCAGCAGGGAAAGTGTTAAGCGACTCCTATGAATATCTGATAGTGATCCTAGAGTTTGAAACAGCCACTTATCACGTCATCGTCTAGACGGTTCAAAGCACTTCGCAGGATTTTTGTGTGAAGTGTACTGTACATAGGTTTGCAGGTAAACTATAATAATATGAGTGGAATTTTTTCCACTTAGCTTGATCTGAGCCTAACAGCCTTCTAGATGTCTAGACGTCTCAAAGCATTTCACAGAATATACTGTAAAGTGCATTGACTGTACAGTATATATTTGTGGGCAAAACGCGGCAGCCAATTGCGCACAGCAGCGTCCCCCACCCCCACCACCTCCACCCCCCGCCCACGAACAGCGTAGGGGTGGGAGTGGGGGTGTAGTGGGGTGGGGTGGGGGATTGAAGTGACCCATTTTATGATTTTCTTCATCTCTCAGTTGGGTGTTACTGAAAAGTCCAATCGACGGCTACAAGCTGTAACTGACTGAGACTCAGCACAATGAGAACATGCCTTAGCCTCTAAGAAGGTGAGGTTTTCACCTCTCAGGTTAATTTCCAAAAGTACTAAAAATAATCAGTCTTTAAAACAGTTGCATTTGTTGACGCTATGGAACGAAAATTACGCCAAAACGTTTTTGATCTGAACAAGTCATTGGCACGTGATATATATATATATATATATATATATATATATACAGTATTTTTAAAAAAACAGGAAAGTACTATTGGAAGGTTATAATCAAAGTCATTTCGAAATTCTTAGTAATCTGTGAGTATATTCTAAGTATATTCTTGTGGTGCATTCAAAGAAATTGCAGATATCAGTTTAAGTATCAGATTTTAAAATGTTTGCACATCCTGGCTGAAGATAACAGATGAAAAGAAGTCGGTTGCAAATTTCTGTGCAGTAAGTTTAGGAGGGAAGAAAGCACGCAGCCAGACCAACACTCTAAATGTGCGCTCAAGTATGAAAAATCTGATATTAATAATTCTTGCATTTTGATATAGAGCTTTTCACATCTTCCAAACATCTCAAAGCGCGTCACAGAATATACTGTGAAGTGAATTGACTGTATATTTGTGGGCCAAACGCGGCAGCCAATTGCGCACAGCGGCGTCCCCCCCACACAAACAGTCGTCGCATGGAAGTGATCAAGTTCTTATTTTTTTCCTTGAGGGATTATTGTTAGGAGTGTGGAGTAAGGAAACTTGCCCAAGGTTTTTCCTGCCTTTCCTGGGAATTGAATGAACCCAGGTTTCTAGCTTGTGTGCAGAACTGCTCTAGTCTAAACCACTGAGCCTCAGGATTCCACAATTGATTCCGTTAGAGCCGTAAGACGATTCTGAGTTCGCCCACAACCAATTCAGTCGATTCACTTGACAGTATATTCCGTGAAGCGCTTTGAGACATCTCGAAGACACGATAAGGCGCTGTATCAAACGCAAGGATTATTATTATTAATAGTTGTAGTTGCAGCACATTTGGAAAATGTGACGAACAGACACTCTGTGAGCAATCAAACTTTCCCTGTACTCTTTTAAGTCGGTGAAAATAGTGGACTGAAGTGAAAATGCGATTCATTAAACAACAGACCCATTTGTCACAGGTTTTCTGCTCCTCATTCAAGGCAATAAGGTGAGGTTACAAGTGGACCTCAACATCCCTTGGTTAGAGATAGATGGACGGTAATCGTCCGCAATCTAGAGAGAGACCTTCTCTGGAAAATCCCATGTGTGTGTGGATGGACAATCAGGGAACTTGTTCGCACGAGGGTGGTCCGAGTGAGGACCACCCTCACTCAGCTGTGATACCAGTAGAGGGAACTTGGAAGTAGGAAACCGTGGAACAAATATACAGTTCAGTCCAAGTTCTCTGGGACCCTACCCTACCCTAAGCGAGGGGGTGCTAGCTAGATAAATGCAAGTTGCTGTAAATCCAAGGGGGAAATCCTACTCCCCTTTTCCTGTTTGCTCCTCATTTTCACTAGACCAAAGTACAGTAATGACTGTTTTTCTTTCTCTGATGGTTTTTCAGGTTGCTTTGAAGGTTGTGGAGTGTGGGATGTGTCCCCCAGGTAATCCACAAGTTACAACATTATACTATACTTTGACAACATATGTCCCGATTCTCCTCCACTGCTCTCACCTTCGCCTCTTCTCACCCAGATGCCACCAACCCTAGCTGGTGTTTCCCCCCCACCCCCACCCCCACCTCCTTAATATAGAGGGTGCCCGACCCTCTACCCTCAGCCCCTGGTTAGTCAATACATTGTCGATCGGCAGAACGCTCTCTGCCTGTAATAATCCCTCCTCAAAAAATTGGAAGTTATGACTGTTTATGGGACGCCAGCTGTGCGCAATTTACCACAAACAGGCAAACCATTTTACATCCTGTCCTAATATACCGTTACGTGGTTTAAATTTGAAATTCTTTATGTCCTTAGATTTGAGATCCTTGCTAATCGTCACTCTCGAACGTGTAATGAAATAATCTTTTATTCACACACTCCCTCCCCCCCCCCCCACCACCCCCCACCACCCACCCAAAAACAGTCAATTAACCCCCAAATCTTTCTTTTATTTTTTCTCAAATAAAAAAAAATGATTATAGAGTCAGGTCACCTCCACAAAGCAAAGTCTTTGAAGGTACAATCAAACGAGCGATCTTACTGGTTGAAATGGGACCTTTCCCCTCCCACCGAAGCCTGTTTGGAGTGTGAGAGACTGCGACGCTAGCGGCTGTTGGTATATAGATTCATAGAATCTTACGGCACAAAAGGAGGCCATTCGGCTCATCGAGTCTGTGCCGGCTCTTTGAAAAGAGCAATTTAATCCCACTCCCCAGCTCTCTCTCTCTCTCCCCATAACCTCGCAAACCCATCCTCCCCAAATAAACCTCTACCTTTGTTTCTTTCTAATCGGCCTCCACCACCTTTTCAGGCCATGCATTTCCAGATTCCAACAACTCGAGATATAAACACTCTCGTTTTTTTTCCTTTCTCCTGACGCAAAGGAGAATACAGGGCAAAGCCGTGTTCGGGAGGAAACCAGGGAGAGTGCGAGCGCTGCGATGTGGGGACGTACATTGAAATGCATAATTTCCTCTCCAAATGTCGCAAGTGCCACGGTCCCTGTGAAGGTAAAACGCACAAGTTAATGCTTAAGACAAATCTGCCGAGCTTTATTAAACATAGGTGTTTTTCCGAGGCCTGGTTCTGGTTTTAGTGGCGCTCTTGCCTCTGAGTCACAAGGCTGTGGGTTCAAACCCCCCTCACTCCTCCATTCCCCACCCCCACCTCCCCGGGACTTCAAAAGGCTCTGGCCTGCTCCAGACATACCTCTCTGTCTTTTTTTCTTTCTCTCTCTCTCTCTCACTTTGTGTTACCTCACCTCAGCTGACCTTTTCTCAATCGTTTTGCAGCAGGTAACATTGCGGAAACCGTTCGCTGTACGCCTGAAACAAACAGGAAATGTGAATGCCTGCCCCTATATTACTGCTTGACCGAGGATAAAACCATGTGTGAAAAGTGTCAGTGGTGCGGGCATAAGAGACAGCCCATTTCAGGTACACTTTGACACTGTTTGACATCAATGCTTTCTAATAATAATAATAATAATAATAAAAATAATAATAATCCCTGCATTTTGATATTGCGGCTTTTCACATCTTATCGACTGTGTCTCAAAGCGCTTCACAGAATATACACTGTAAAGTGAATTGACTATATATATTTGTGGGCGAAACGCGGCAGCCGACTGCGCACAGCAGCGTCCCCCTCCACACACAAACAGTCGTGGGTTGAAATGACCAATTTTATTATTACGTGTTTTTTTTGGAGGGATTATTATTTGGCGTTTGTATATGTATGTGTGTGTGTGTGTGTGTGTGTGTGTGTGTGGAGTAAGGAAACATGCCCAAGGTTTCACCCTGACCTGCCTGGCTTCGAACACAGGTCTCTCACGCTTGTAAGGCCAGTGAGTGAGTGAGTGATTGAGTGGTTGAGTGAGTGGTTGAGTGAGTGAGCCAGGATTTTTTTTTAAAACCACCTGTTTATTTTTTAGAACACCAAAGAATTCATTACAAAGAAGCATGCCAGTTTTGTCCTCCAGGAACCTTTCGGAATATGACAGGAACAACGCCAAGCTGCCAGCCTCACACGAAGTAAGTGCTTCGTGTTGATTGTGAAAAACGAGTTCTACTCTGGCTGAGTGTCTGTGACACGAGCGTGCGTGAAAATCCACTTCTACGTGTTTTAAACTGAGAATGCCAGGCATCCCAACCGCAGCTGGAAATCCCGGGGAATAGATTGTCCTCTTGGAATAATTGGGGGTGGGGGTGGGGACGGGGGCTTGGGATCGGGGAGGTCGGAGGGCAGGGAGGGTGGCCGAAGGCTCGGTCGAAGAGGAGGGTTTTGAGGCAGCGCCTTTCACATCTGCTAGATTGTGTCTCAAAGCGCTTCACAGAACATACGGTAAAGTGAATTGACTGTATGTTTGTGGGCGGATGTGACTCGATTAGGATCAGATCAGTTCGTGGAAGAATCAGATCGTTTAACTCGATTGCAAATGAATATCTTGACTGCTCGGCCCGCAGTCAGAGATTACCTCGACTTTTGTGTGCTCTCGTTACCAATTGATTCACTGGTTTAAAAAAAAAACATTTCTTTTTCATGTATTGTACAAGCTGCACGGAATTGGGCAAAATCCTTCACACCATCGGCAACAGCTCAGCGGATAACCACTGCATCAATCCTGCATCGTTGTCTTCCACGAGGACACCGTCCACACACCAACATCTCACACCAAGCAGTAGGTTTCAAAACACTCTCCATTCTGAGACTTTCATTTCGAACGCACGAACCCTTCCCCTCGTTCCATCCCAGAGGCTGTAACACCCAATACGTGACGTGCTATTTATCACACACACGCACTGGTCAAAAACAGTGGCCCAAATAATAAATATACTATGACCCCCCCCCCCCCCCCCCCCCCCCCACACACACACACACACACACACCCTCACTGACTCCCCTTTCCATTGGAGGCTTCAGGTAAGCTGAGGAGGAATTACTTAACGCACGCAGAGGGTAGTGAGATTGTGGAACTCGTTGAGGTACAGATGATCTAATGGAATGGCGGCACGGGCTCAAGGGGCTGAATTCGCTTACTCCTGTTCCTGCAGAATCAGTGGGGAGCAACATAGGAAGGTGCGTAGATAGGAACAGAGAGTGCAGCTGCACTCATGAGGAGGCTATTGCTCACACAAGGGAGAGAGGGAACCGAAGGGGGTGAGAGAGGGAGTAAGGATTGGGTGGGGGCTTGTGTGGAGTCTAAACCTCTGTAGTTACTGGTGGGGGCTGAATGGCCTATTTCCGTAAATGTTCGAGTGAGATTTTTCTTGGTCAACGATTAAACTGTTTTGGACCTTAATTTCTGACGATATGTACATTGTTTGCAGGGGGGAAAGGAAACGCCACATTAAAGGCCCAATGACTGTCAGGAAAAACGTCATCATTGAAATTTCATGAATATATATTATACATATACTGTATATAATATGTTTAATTTTTTAAAAATGCAATAGTTTCCCCCTCAATTTCAGAATCGTTTTCAAGTTTCTACATCATGTGGCCCTTGGTGTTTTTGTCCCTTTTGTGTGTGGTGATACTCATGAAAACAAAATCGTGTCAAATAGAGCGGAAGAAGCAAGGTAAGCAAACATTCTCTGTGTCTGAGATAAGCCTTTGACTGGAGTAATAACATGATATTGCTTAAAATCGCTACTGAATACTGAATATAGAAGTCACTTGCGCTTTGAGAAGGGCGCCAGTAAATTGCCTCTGACAGAAGAGAAACAGCAATCGGTATTCTGGCCACTGATCACGCATTTTTGTGTGTTGCATTCCACGGCAAATACATATATACATGTGTAGCTCACAGTGGTTAGAGCCACTCACTCGCCTTACAAGCGAGCGTGAGACCTGTGTTCGAATCCAGGCAGGTCAGGGTGAAACTGTGGGCAAGTTTCCTTACTCCACACACACACACCTAATAATAATTCTTCTCCCAAAAGATTGGTCATTTTCAACCCACGACTGTTTGTGGGGGGGTTGGAGGGTAGGGGGGATGCTGTTGTGCGCAATTGGCTGCCGCATTTCGCCCACGAATATATATATATATATATATATATATATAGTCAATTCACTTAACAGTATAATCTGTGAAGCGCTTTGGGACGTCAATGATGTGAAAAGCGTTATATCAAATGCAAAGATTATTATTATTAGAGTGTGGCTCAGTTTATAGCACTCTCCTCACCTCCGAGGCAGAAGGCTTGGGTTCAATCCCACACATTGAGACACTGAGTTACTCATACGTTCCAGGTGAGATTTGAATCCAAAGTTCCATCTGCCTGTACAGTTAACCCACCGTGCAGTGAATTCAGAGTGGGGACTTTGAGATGTTTGACAAGGAGATAAGAATCCATAATCAAAAAGCAGAAACATATATAAGATATCTATATATATATACACACATACATATTGACAGTATTCTGTATCTATTTCACAGGCCTGGGAATCCTGGTAAAGCTGAAGGTAAGAGCTATATTTAGGTGCTTCTATATCCAATTGAGTTCATCCTTCCCAAATCCCTCCCCTCCCCTCCTCCTATTACAGCAACAAATTTAGCCCTACCATCGGCTCTCAGCCTCTCTACCCCCCGCCTCGCCCCCCACACGTTAGAACTCCATCCCACAATCCCTTCGCCTCGCTCCCTCCCTCGCCTCCTCAAGGCCGGTCTCAAGACCCTCCTTTTTGACCGCGCCTTCAGCCGCCCCCCCCACTTCTCTGCCCTCCCTCACCCCAACCCTGCCCCCTTCCACTCCCCTCAATTATTATTTTTTAAAAGTTACCATTTTCTAAAATGGTATTAAATGTCGAGAAATCTTTGGTAACCGCTTTTGTTTTTTTCCTTCCCCCGCTCCTCCCTCCCCCCCTCCCCCCCTCCCGCCCCTCCCCCTCCCCCCCCCCCCCCCATTTTTTGGGGGAATTAAAAACAGTTTATTTGCATATGCGGAAGCAAGAGCAACAACAACAACAACAATCCCCAGGCTGAGCAGAGGGAAGGCACGGCCACGGGGGAGGGGGTCCTGTGCGAGGACGAGGGTCTCAGTGGTTTGAAGCCTCTGCTACTCGTTACTAACGGGAGGCAAACTCCGCAGTTTCAAACCGAAATGGTAGACATCGAAACCGTCGCTGGCGCTGGTAAGTGCAAACACTTCTCCCCACCTTCCAGCCTGTTAACATCATCATCGTTATAATAATAATACAGTATTACTAGTCCACGAATATGCGATACGGCTGTTTGTGTGTGTGGGGGGGACGCTGCTGTGTGCAATTGGCTGCCGCGATTCGCCCACAAATATATACAGTCAATTCACTTTACAGTATATTCTGTGAAGCGCTTTGAGACACGGTCTAGAAGACGTGATAAGGCGCTTTAAATACAAGGACAGTCCAAATGCAAGGACTTTCCAATACATTCTGTGAAGCGTCTTTGAGATGTCTGTCAAATGCAAGGGCGATTCTTATTATTTTTATTGAATCGATACAACAACCGATTTTTAACGTTACCGTATTTCTGTTTCCTGTCCTGTCCAGTTCACACCAAGCGGAGTATAGAGGAGAACATCCCGTTTCCGGTGCAGGAAAACGGCAGGAATTCCAACAGCTACTATCCCATCGAGGAGCAGGGCCGGAAACAGTACAGCCAGCACACGATGCCGGAGGCCAAGCGAGCAACTGAAACACAAAACTCCTTTCTAACCGCCAGCAAATACCTTCAGGACCAAAGTCCCCTCAAAAGCCACCTTTCCGCTGACCATAATCATTGCGTTTGAGTACAAAGAGCCTCATCACGTCGTTTTGAGTTAACAACAACAACTTGCATTTATACAGCCTGCAGGACAGTGTCCTGGGAAGTGCTTCACAGTGTATAGTGCACTGTACTGTAAAGTGAATGGACTGTATATTTCGTGGGCGAAACCTTTGCTGGCGTCAATGGCAAGACAAACAGGACTATTGGGTTAAACAGCAAAATCGAACCTCCCTCACAACGACATCATCACCATGCCATCCAGCTACGGCGACAAAATACAAAATTGATAGAGCGCCTTTCACGTCGGGAGGACATCCCAAGGCGCTAAGAGATTTTATATATATATATAATATATATATATGTGTGTGTGTGTGTGTACAAAAGCAGGATGATTGGATGAGATAGCATTTTCCCGACAATAAGGAAATTCACCTTCAGACCCCATTTAGTTGCGGAATCTGTGTGTGTTTTTCGGGGGTTGGCTGGATGTCTGAAACCGACAGTAACTCACCACTGTGCTTAAAGGCTCTCCAAACCCGACTGAGAATTCCAGGCCTCCCAACGACACATTGGACATCCCAGAGATAGATTGTGGGAATGAGATGCACTCTCTCTCTCTCTCTGCCTGTCTCTCTCCCTGGGGTGGGGGAAACGCATCCTTGTCCTACCTAATTCTGGAAAGTATTAGGTGCAGGTTGGCGAGAGCCAAGACTGTGGGGGGAGTGAGGGGTGTCCAAAGTGTATGTCGATGAAAGACCCATTCGATCTCAGCCTTCCCCCCCATCCCCCAGGAGGTGGGGGGGTGAATATGTGTTGGATTAATTTTACCAGACAAAGCTTTGCTGTGAAGATGTACGTTGCTGTTCGGTACTCTATAATAGACTCTCTTACTTATCGTTAATTAAAAAAAAATGCATTTTTTTCCTATTATTTCAACTTTCAAGAAATAACCCTGGCCATTTCAACCCAAAAAAAAATAAACTGTCAACATTTTTTCTCTCAAAAAGTGTTAAAGGCCAGAGTTTTCATCGGTCAGATTTGTGTGTGTACCTTCTTACGCCTGTCGTTTTTCTTTAATAAAATTAAAATTTTAATATTTTAAATGCGCAAAAAAACCCAGATCAGAGGCTGCCCAGTCTGGCAGATGGTTGGAATCTGAGGATTAGAAATATACTGTATTATATACTGTTCCGATTTGTGTTTTTCAATAAATGGTTTGATATATTTGTCAAACACACGCACACACACACATGGCAGAGGATTGAACCAGTCTCAAAATGGCTGTCGTGTGAGCCCCCATCTCAACCCCCCACACCCCCACCCCTCCCTCCACCCCTCCCTCAACCTGGAAACCCATTTCCCATCGACACCCAAACAACATTAAAAAAATGCAAAAACCCAAACAAAAGTTGCTGGGAAAACTCAGCAGGTCAAACAGCATCCATGGAGAGAGGAAAAGGAGTCAACGTTTCGGGTCTACAACCCTTTGTCAGGACGGACAAAATGCCTTTGGTTAATCCCACAAAAAATGGCTTTGGTTAATCCCAACACCAGATGGCAGCCCAGTACAGCATGTGTAACATGGATCGCAACCCAGTTCACTTAGCCTTGGCCGTCGCTCAAGTTATAACAGGGTCAGACCAATACTGTAGTGTCCTGGCCTCTCCGTCACACACAGAAGGGAGGGGAGGGTGGGAGGGGTTCATTCAGGGAATGCGTGTGACGGCTCGAGCAAATGGGAACGGCAACGAGACACAATGGAGACCTTCTAGTGCTGTACAACTTCTGTGTCTCTCTTCCAGACCGTGGAGGTCTGAGCCACAACTAGGGCTATTCGAACCTCGCAGACCAACAACAACAACTACTTAAACTTATAAAGCGCCTTTCACGTCGGGAGGACGTCCCAAGGCGCTGCACAGGAGGCGTGTGACCCGAGCTGAGAGGGGAGTGTACAGGAAGGGGTGAAACACGAAGGGGAGGTCGAAAAATTCGGGGTGGAACAAAAGGCACGGTCGAAGAGGAAAGTCTTCAAACCGGCCTTGAAAGAGGAAAGGGAAGAAACGAGACGGAGGGATTGGGGGATGGCATTCCATAGGGTGGAAGCGGAGAAACTGAAAGCCCGGCCTCCGATGGTGGGGTGGTTCGGGCGGGGGGCTTGGAGCAGGCCAAGTCCTGCTGAACGGAGGGTCCGGGTGGGCTTGTAGGGGGAAAGTAAATCGGTTAAATAGGGCGGGGCAAGGCCATGTAAGGCCTTGTAGGTGAGGACGAGGATCTTGAACTCGATCCTCTGGAGGATGGGGAGCCAGTGGAGACGGGCGAGGGTGGGGGTTATATGGTCGCGGAGGCGGGTGCGGGATAATACACGGGCTGCAGAGTTTTGGATGACCTGCAGCCTGTGAATGGAGGAACTGGGGAGGCCGACTAGGAGAGAGTTTCCGTAGTCCAGCCGTGAGGTGATGTACGCGTGCACGAGTGTTTCGGCAGCGCGGGGGGTAAGATAGTTGCGGAGCCTGGCAATGTTGCGCAGATGGAAATAAGCGGTGCCGGTCAAGGCGCGGATGTGGGGGAGGAAGGAAAGTTTTTTATCGAACGTGATCCCGAGGTTCCTGATTGGCTTTGTGAGGTGGAGAGTGCAGCCTTGGATGTTGAGGCTGGCAGCGCCTGATGTGCGGAGGCGCTGGCTTGAGCCAATCAGGAGGGCCCCGGTCTTACTCACGTTCAATTGCAAAAAGTTGTCCCTCGTCCAGGACTCGATGTCGGACAGACATGCTGTCAGAACATCGATGGTCTGGGGGTTGAGGGATGAGGCAGAAAGGTACAACTGGGTGTCGTCCGCATACATGTGGAAATTTACCCCATGTTTGCGGATGACATCGCCCAGGGGGAGCGTATAAATGGTGAAAAGGCCAAGAGATGTCTCGGGAGAGACGTCTTACAAACAGAGGGCCCTGAATTATCATTCGAACGGGAATTGAGAGAATAAATCCAAGCAGGAACGACGACAACAAGAGCGACGACGACACGCCAAAGGGCAGCAGAACAAGAAACTGAGGCTGGTTAAGGGCAATTTCACAAGTTACTGGGACTTCAGTGGTTAAGAGTGGTGGCCTCGCAAATGAGAGGACCTGGGTTCGATTCCGGGGCGGGTGGGCGGGCAGGCAGGCGGGCGGGGGCTAAACAGTGGGCAAGTGGGAAACCAACCCTTCTCGGGGGGAAAAAAATACCTAATAATTTGGTCACTTCAATCCACGGCTGTTTTGTGGGGACGCCTGCTGGGCTGCTGCGTGTCAGCCCGCAAACGTACGTACAGTTCCATTAATTCACCGTCTCGAAGGTAAGGTGATAAGATGGCAATAATCTCTCACGTCACCCCCCCCCACGTCACCCCAACAAAAATCCACCCACCTCGGACTTGGGAAAATCTCGATTGAAAGTTCCAAATTCGCGGCAAGTGAATCACTGAGATAACTTCCATCACAGGAACTCGCAAACTCAGTAACTTCACCACACACACACACAGTCACACACACAGTCACATACACAGTCAGACACACACACACACACACACACACAGTCACTATACTTGGCAATGCGTAGTCTCCAGCCCTTGGCAATCGGATCATAGTTAAAAAGGCAGTGAGGAGAGGGATAACAACAAAAAAATTACAATTATAGAGCGCCTTTCACGTCGGGAGGAGAGAAAGAGACACAGAAAGACAGGGAGTGTGGTAGGTTAGGTGGTCACAGTTTTTCACACGCTTTATTATTCGGTGAAGCTAGAATTCGAGTGATTGAAGCCACGATAAACAACTTAAAACCACAACACCGGGAATTCCTCCGCCGCAAGGTAAAACGCCCTTTTTCGGGAAACGAAAAGGGAGCAAAAAAAATGTATAAACTACAGTACATCTCTCACTCTTTTTGGTTTTTAAAAGTTATCAAAACTACGGAATGTTACACACGGGAGGAAAATTTTAATTTAATTTAATTTTTTTTTGTCGCCACCACCGCTTGCCTCGGTCTCTGTTTTTTTTTTTAAGCGTTGTACGTGGATGAGGAGACA
>CM068767.1:4705953-4750477 GCA_035084275.1 Hydrolagus colliei
TCCCCCCACACACACACACACACACAGTCGTGCGATAAAGTGACTGATTTTATTATTGTGTGTGTGGAGGTGGGGGGGAGGTGTTTTCTTGAGGATTATTATCAGGCGTGTGTGTGTGTGTCTGTGTGTGTGTGTGTCTATATGTATCTGTCTGTGTGTCTGTCTGTGTGTGTGTCTGTCTGTGTGTGTGTGTCTGTGTGTGTGTGTCTGTGTGTGTGTGTCTGTGTGTGTCTGTTAAGGAAATTTGCCCGCGGTTTCGCTCTGACCTGGCTGGGAATCGAACCCAGGTCTCTGGCTTGCGAGGCCAGGACTCTAACCCACCGCCCCCCCACCTCCTCTCCCCCCCCCCCCCCCCCCCCCTCTCCCCCACAAGCTACATTTGCATTTCATAACTTATCACTTGCTCCGACACGTCTCAAAGTGCTTCCCGGCCCCGACTGTAAATGCGTAGAGACTGTGGAGATACGCAGTCAGCCAATCGCCCTCAGCAGTCAGTGTGTGTCTCGCACAGTCAGTCACACAGGTAGGCAGTTAAACACACAGGCAGGAGGCAGGCAGGCAGTCGAGTGATATGATTGTTGTTTTATTATCATTATCGGGGATCCTTGTCTTGTGTAGACTCATACAGAGTGAGTCTCAACATCCTGCGTTAAGGACACATTGGAAGTTTTGGTTTCAATGTTTCCACTGTTTCAGATAACATGTAACGTGTGTGTGTGTGTGTGTGTCTGTGAACAACTTATACTTGTTTGTTGTACGCAAAGGATTATTGCGTACAACAAACACTCTCCACCTTCCTCTTCCGGTGTGGATTAGTGAGACACAAACGGAAATATTGTACAGACATCTGTATTACTGTACAGTCCTAGGCTCTCAGAGCATTTAATAATAATAATACAGTAATAATAATACTTTAATTTGATATAGCGCTTTCGAGATATATATATATATAGTCAATTGACTTTACAGTATATTCTGTGAAGCGCTTTGAGACACAGTCTAGAAGACGTGAAAAGACGCGATATCGAATGCCAGGATTATTATATTATTGTTAGACAGTGCCTGAAACTGCTCTGTCCACACACACACTCACACACTCACACTCACACACACTCAGTATGTCAGTGTAGTTTGCCACCTGGTGGGAACTCCTCATATCGTCAAGTTTCCGTCGAATTCAAATCAGAGCAAATCAAGGAGTTTTATTGACGACACCAGCGTAGGCCTGAACTGTGGTTCGGCAAAACACAGCCAGAGAGAGGTGTGGTGTGGTAGGAGATAAGAGATGATCTGTGATAATATAATCCCGTTTAATCAATCAATCAATCAATCAGTCAATCAATCAGGGTCGTTCAATCTGATACAGTCACTTCACTTTACAGTATATTCCATGAAGCGCTTTGAGACACAGTCTGGAGAAGACTTGAAAAGCAGATATATTAAATTCCAGAATTATTATTATTATTGGATTGTACGGTTAATAAGAGATGCAAGTTGTGTTTTACACGATTTTTAAACCGAAAGAAGTTATTATTATAAATCTAATTCAGTTGCACTCCTAGCCACAGGTGAGGGAGGGAGGGTCTTTTCTGTAGTTTCAAGCAAATCTCGTCTCTCAAACTCACACGGCGACATTTCCCGGTCTGGATGTGCAGCTTTGAATCGAGTGTTGGCGTTTCGCTGTGAAACAAAATGTGTGTTCCCTTGCTGCGACACACACACACACACGCGCACACTTGCACATATACACACGCGCGCACAAACATACACGCACGCGCACATACACACATATGCATACATACGCACGCATGCACCTACACACATGCGCGCTCTTACACGCACACAAACAAACACACGCGTGCACACATGAACATACACACACACACAAAAAGAGAGAGGGGGGGGAATAATGTTTTTCCCCAAATACAATAGGTTAACCTATAGCGTGACCAGGATTAACATACAGTACGCAGGAACGAGACCGCAGCGAGAGTGTGTTTTCCTGTTAAAAACCGTATTCATTTCAAACCATTGTAAATTGCAATCTGACTGACTGACTGACCCACGAGGCTCAAACATTAACATCAACACAGCATCTAAACACTAGATATATATATATATATATATATGTTTCAGTGGGTGGCTGTGCAGTTTGACAACTGGGATAGAGTCTTAAAATACAATCTCTGCCCCCGAATCGATGTGGGATCTCGGGACAGTTTTGTGAATTCAATGTTTCAACGAGCTGCAGATCATCCCAGAACTCTTGCTGCACAAGGCTCCTCCGTGAATCTGTCACCCCCTCCACACACCCCCCCCCACCCCCCCCTGGCTCCCCACCCCCCCACCCTCACACCCCACCCTCCCGCAGAGGATTGAGTTTCGTTTTAAATCCTCATCCTCACCCTTGCTCCTTCCTACCTCTGTGATCTGCTGACTTGTCCTCTCCTCCACTCAGCAGGCTCTGGCCTGCTCTGCGTCACCCAACCCAATCATGTATATTATATCCATCAATGCTCGATGGGTAAGGTGTAACTATATATATAATAATACAGTATTTTTTAAATATAAAACTGAGAAAACATAAAGACCAAGGTTACAAAGACAAGTAAAATTACCTTTGCAACCAATCGATTTAAAGCGAAAATATTCATACTAATAATAATCCTTGCGTTTGACACAGCGCCTTATCACTTTGTTGAGACGTCTCAAAGCGATTCACAGAGTATACTATAAAATGTATATGGCCCCCCCCCCACCCCAATCAAGATTCATAATTATTGTCAATAATGTATAAAAATACAATGAATTACTGATATTTAAGATACTAAAGATATTTTCATTTTAAGATATTTATTTTCACGCAGAAATGAATGGTGGAGAATTGAATGATTTGAAACAGCTATTTTCTGCCGTCGTTACTGTAATGTTTTCCGGGTGAATAAATAATAAATTGTGCATTTATTCTGAACATGTACATGTTCCTTCGGCCGTTGTAAAGGTATTAGTTTTTTTGCAAGATTGTTTTGGTGTGTGTATGTTGTGGGGGTGTGTGAGTGTGTATGTGTGTGGGGTGTGTGTGGGGGGGGGGGGGAGGTGTGTAGGAGGGTGTATGTGTGTGTGTGTGGGGGGGGGGTGATTTAAGAAACAATAGGCAGTGATGTGATTAGGAATACTGGGTTCAGTGAGAGGGGGGTAGGGGGGGGGGGGGGGGGTGAGCAGTATAATGGGAAGTGAATTCATAACAGAAGAGGGTAAAGAGCCATTAACTGTGGAAACTGCGGGTTTCTCAGTTCAGCTGCCTTTGACTTCACTGTAACTCAGCAACTTCCCGACAAGACTAACCCAGCCTCTCTCTCTCTCTCTCTCCCTCCCTTTCACCCCCGGTGATGTCAGCAGCCATCAATCCCTGCTTTAATTACTTTTAACGACAACAAAACCACATTGATAAGAGGACGTCCCAAGGCGCTGAACAGTCAGGACGGGATCCGAGCGAGAGGGAGAGAGATCGCAGCGAGATACGATAGGATGGGACGTGAGGCTGACAAAAGACTAGTGGGTGGGTGGGTATACTTTACAGGCAACTAGTTAGTTAGAGCTCAGTATAGGTTTGCTGTATCACTGCTCCCATCAGCAAGGCATTGAGTCATTAGGGTTAGGCTAGTGACCCCAAACACTCGATGTTGGGTGTGTAGACTACGAGAGTCAACAGTCTCGGCTCGTCACAGCAAACACAGGCTAGTCACAGCAAACACAGGCTAGTCACAGCAAACACAGGCTAGTCACAGCAAACACAGGCTAGTCACAGCAAACACAGGCTAGTCACAGCAAACATAGGCTAGTCACAGCAAACACAGGCTAGTCACAGCAAACACAGGCTAGTCACAGCAAACACACAAGACGGGCATTTGCATATAAACTTGAATTTTAAACAACTTAATAATAATAATGCGTGGGGTGGGGTGGGGGTGCTAGTGGGGAGGAGAGGGGAGAGAGAGAAGGAAATCCCAGCAGTATGTATTACAATAACAACAGCTTTGATTTATACAGTTCCCACACCACACGCCAGACGGCGTCTCAGAACGCCTTTTAAAATTTAAATAATACTTCACAGGAAAAACCATGTGTACATTTATTCTAATGGAAAGGATGTGCAGTATTTGCTTTCCAGCTTTTCCTAGTGCTAAAAAATGTGCTTTGATAACAGTAGATTTATTGTTTCTCAACTACTATTGATTGCTCAACCTTTCTGGATTCAGTATAAATTGAAGAGAGAGTGGGGGGGGGGGAGGAGAGAGAGAGAGAGAGAGAGAGAGAGAGAGAGAGAGGGTTTAAACCTTAAACCCCTCTCACTTTTTGATCACAGAAGACAAAGACACAGTTGATATGTTTGGATGTGTATCACCGTTTATTGGAATTTCAAAGGCTGGGAGGGAATCAGAACAGTCCCGTCGGTATCACCATTCTGCGCGGGTTTTAATATTATTATCGGGTTGCTTTTTATTTAAACTGATCATTTTCTAAAAACAAGTTCTCTTGTGATTACAACGGCATTTTATATAGAAAAAAAATCCAGCTTTTTCATAAAATAAAAGTCAAGAAAATTCAAGTACCTGGAGCAAAAAGAGAAGTGTTACCTCATGAATCGACGATATGTTTGTATTCACCCCCCCCCCCCCACCCCCCCCCCACACCCCAATCCCTCCCTCTGTTGGAAAAATGACGCATTTCATGAAAGTTTCCCTTCGTTTGTTTTCCTTTTTCCTCTTGACTTTGGGCCAGAATTTCCAGTTTTGTTCGATATCGGGATAGAACGCTTACATCAGTACTGTACTACCACCAATATAAATCGGCGAATGAATTTTTTCGGTTTACCTGGAATAACAATAGATTTTGAGAGAAATCTGCGGGCTGGCCGGCCAGCGATTAATCCCAACAGCTTCCCAGCTCAGAGGACACCCGGTCACTACACAGAGAGAGCTTTTACACAGGCCAAATTAGTATTTATTAAATAGGTTTAAAATATGTGTAATAAATATGCTGACGAGGTCCCAAGCATAAAATGGGAGGGAAAGGGTGAGGGAGGCAGAGGGAGGGAGGGAGGGGGAGGGAGGGGTGAGGGAGGCAGAGGGAGGGAGGCCAAATGTAATGAGAGTGTGACCCTCTGCAATGTAGATTCAGTCAAAAATACCAATAGCTAGAATGTAAGGAATTTGAATGGTTAGCCTTGTCTTGTGAAGCATTCTGGTGATGGAGGGCGGCTGGGGGGCTGTGTGAGGGGGGTTGGTAAAAAAGGTTAATTTGCGTTCAGGTTTCTCAATCGGTCACGTTAAACTCTTTTAAATGAAAAGTCACAAAAACAACTGCGAAACCCGGGGTCAAATTATCAGTGCATTTACGCGGGACGATGCGACATGCGGAACTGGAACGAGAATTGTCTGTGGGCTACGTTAACGCAATAACGGACTCGCAATCTACCTTGCATCTGTGGCATGTTGATGACAAGAGGCAGCTTCTGACAATGGGGAGGACAGCAGCGCCTTCAAACACGTTTTGTTATTGGCGGCACTCGTAACGGTAAAGTAAACTAAATCCCTCATTGATCCGACCATATCTGGACCTTGGCAAAGTCACTCACATTGGCTCAAGAGATTAAACGAGGGAGGGAATCTTGCGAGAGAGAGAGAGAAATAAAAAATCAGGGAGAGGAAAATTGAATGGTTATAATACACACACACAATCTGAAGTCTTATTTCAAAAATCCTATACTTTTAATAGTCTGGTTCCAAGTGTATGGCAATAATGCGCAGAATTAAGATGGCGAACGGAAAGATTTTTCTTTTTTTAATTAAAAAAAAGTAAATTTTAATTTTTAAAAAAAGCTGACTTTAATTTAACCTCTTAATATTCTAAGCTTACGAGGAGTTAAGACGACTTAAAGGAACTCCCAGTTTTTATTTTATTTTATTTATTCATTTATTTAGTTTTACACACACCCTATGATTTATTCACTGCCAGGGAAATGGATCAAACTCGGGTCGGGAACGTTTGAGGTTTAATGAGCAGCTATTGTTCTTGTTGTGTCCCTGTTTATTTACAAAACCTCTTAACGATCGGGCGGTGGTTGGTTTGAAATGTTTTTCAGAAATGAAAATGGTTCCGTCGTGGACTCGTGAGAGAGAAATGGAAGAGAGGAAGCGAATGACAGGAGATACCACAGTGTGGGGGCTCTTGGAATCCAAGGCGGACACTTGAATTGATTGTGGACCGTTTAAACCTGGGACGCGAGGATTCGAGAGGTACTGCCTGGTGATGTTATTGTGGGACAGGTTAAATCCTTCTATCCCGCATTCAAATAAAAAAATTCCTCTCCCACCCATTCCCTTCCCAAAGGAGAGCGAGATAGCCCAGTCACTGAGGAAGCTGAAAATACTAGTCCATTCAATTGTCAGGAAATACAGAATCCATTCAAATTCCAAGCACGAGGAAATTGGAGAATTTATATAAAAAGAGTTTTTGAGAGAAAACAAACACCTCTTTTGTCTGGCAGGGGTCACGGATGGTCCATCGGAATTAATCAGGATATTTAACAGATCGTGTCTGCTACACGTATACCCGTGGGGGGAGGGAAATAAATTCGCAACTAATAATAATAATAATAGCTGGAGTTCACGCCAACAAGAGAGCGGGAAGGAAAGGAAGGAACGCAACAAGCCACGGGCAGTTAGAGTAAAGGTGTGGGAGTTTCCCCCTCCATTTTAGCTGGTTCCATTCACACTCAACAAAGTACTGTACATGAGATTGCAGAGGCCATGTTGGTTCTGAAGACTTGTGCAATGAGTCAGAAAGGATTTCCTGCGGGAAAGTGGGAGAGAGAGCCCTCTAGCAAAGGGGGGGGAGGGGGTAGGTGGGGGGGGGGGGGGGGGGGAATAATGGAAGGGAATTCTTCACAACTATAGTAGATGATCGCTCGATTGCTCGCTCGCAAAGCGGTCGTTTTCCAAGGCAAAATAATACATCCTTCTGATAATATTTCAGATGGTTATTGTGGGAAATATCAAACTAAACGCACAGAGAGAGAGAGGGAGAGAGAGAGAGAGAGAGAATAAAAATACTGTTCTGTGTGAAATTCTGCGTACGGAAGCGAATGTTTGCGGATGTTGGGAGGAGGAAAGAATGTGGGCTTGCGAATCTGCTTCAAGATAGATTGGCAATCGACTGTGCCCAGAGACAAGACATGTCAGGGTTAGGGTGGCAGGATTTATATACTGTATATATATATTTATATGAAAAAAATGAAAAATAATGAGAAGCGAACGGTTTCGACAAAAAAAAAAACACCTTTCGTCTAATCCTGTGAGCCAACGGAAAATAATGCCTCGCGATTCTAAACTCGGGGATTATTTATTTTTTAAAAAATCAATCAAATCAATTAATTCATCGATTAGTTAAGGGTGCGTTACACGCACATCACTTTGGTTTGAAGGAACATTTAGTGCAGCAAACCAACTGTCCCGTTAGCAGCGAAAAGTTTGTAAAGAGTAGAGCAATAATATTCCAACCATACAAGTCCTTCCAATAACGCACGGCAGCTCAGACCCTTTTCGAAATTTACTGCAAGGCTGTGGATTTACCCCCCCCCACTCGCCCCCCCCCCCCCCCCATTCCCACCCACTCTCCCTCCCCCCCTCCCTCCCGCACACATCCCCCCACCCACCCAATCAATGCGAAACTGGTCGTGTATATCTGTTACTGCAAAAAATGAGAAAAAAAAGGATAATTTTTTGTTTTAAATTGTACCCAGCACCTTGGAACACTTTCTCCTTCCAACCAACCGTGTGGTTTTTTTTTCGTTCTTTTTAAATTAAAATTTATTTACAGACTTTGTTTTTATTTATTTTTCTTTTAAAGTTGATTTTCCCTCAGCTCAGCTCACCTCTCTCTCCCTCGCTCCCACCCCCCCCTCTCTTTCTCTCTCGTTACCAGTTCAGCAAACCGCTGGCCTTTCAACCGAGAGGTTTTTTTTCACTGTCAAAATGCAGATTTGTTCTCATTAACCTGGTCGCTCGCCTATGTTTGGAACTAAAAGCCTTTTTTTTTTCCTCCTCTCTCGCTCTCTCTCTCTCTTCCTCTCTTTATCTTCCTCTCGCTCTCTCTTCCCATCACTGCGTCCGGCTCGGGTAAGACTTTCACTGTAAAGAACGATTTGCGTGTTGCTTCTCTCTCATCCAGGTATGGATCTTTTCCTTCAGTTCAGGCACTGCAACACAGGCAGAGGAGGTAATTAAATAATAATAACAACAATAATACTACAGTACTTGCATTCGATATATATCGCTTCGTCTTAAAGCTCTTTGCAGCGAATTGACTGTATATTTGTGGGTGAAATATAGTAGCCAATTGCACACAGCAGTGTGTGTGTGTGAGTGTGTGTGTGTGTGTCTGTCCAAGGTTTTGCCCTGGTCCTTCGCTTGCACGGGCGAGTGCTCTAACCACTGAAGAGTACAGTAATCTTAATCTAAACCCCTTCTTTCGTTTCAAATTGATTGTAAATTTGGCAAGAGGGATGGGGGAAAATAGCCGTTCGAAGGTTATAGTCACTGAATTAAACAGAGGTTATTATCTGAGTTTATCTGCCTTTTGAACCACTGCTGAAAGCCACCACCCTCCCTCCTCCCCCCACCGTACCTGGTTCCAGCATATTCTCCGTCAAGTGTTGTCGGTTAAACGGGTCTGTCGGAGAATTTAATAAATGTCTTAGAATAATAGAGCGATCCATGATTGTCCCAGAGGGCAGCTTCACAGGATCGTTCATCAGGGTGTCCATCAGGGGGTCTGTAATGAGGGAGGGAAAAGATCTTCAGGGGCGGGCAAAGAGAGAGATGGTCTTCAGGCCTGACCTGAAGATGGGGAAGGAGGAGGAGGGCGGGGGGTAGGGGGGTGGTTGAGAGGCGAAGGGGGGGTTGAGGGAGGCAGGGATATATATTTATATAAGCCCCCCCCCCCCCCCACCCTCATCCAGGACGGCGTCTCAGAGCGCTTTCCAAAGATCCTTTTGGAAAGGGTTTCCCACACAACAACAACAACAGACAACAAACAAACAAACAACAACAAACAAACCTTACATTTATATAGCGCCTTTCACGTCGAGAGGACGTCCCAAGGCGCTGTACAGTCAGGTAGGACAAGAGCAGGGTGGGAAGGATCAGGGCAGGATGAAGAATAGTAGGAAAAGTAACTGTATATTAGTGGGCGAAACGCGGCAGCCAAATTGCCAAACAAGAAGAAGAAGAACAGAATGACCCTTTCACGTCGGGAGGGAGGGAGCCACTGTCTCCACACTGACCTCGGAACTCGTCCGGGGCGTCCCCGTAGTCGATCTCCGCCCGGGCGTTCTTGGTGACGATCTCCTCCACCTTCTCGGCCAGCAGCCGGAACTTCTCGATGGCGATGGTCGACTTGATGCCCGCCTTCTTCATCTTGGAAATGACTTCGTCAAAGAGTTCCTTACTGTACGATCGCTGCACCCGCAGAGAGGGGGAGAGAGAAAGAGAGAGGGGAATAAACAAACAAAGGCGTCAAGATAATAAAAATAATAATCCTTGCATTTGATCTAGCGGCTTTTCACGTCGTCTAGACTGTGTATAAAGCGCTTCTCTGTAAATATACTGTAAAGTGAATTGACTGCAAGGATCAAAGGTTAAGTTAGAACCCTATCCCCCAATCACATATCACTATTTTAAACATTATCAATGTTATTAATATTATTATTGATGTCATTATAACAACAATATTTCACTTGTAGAGTGTGTTTCATGTCAGGAGGATGTCCCAAGGCACTGGACAGTCACTGTGTCAGACCCGAGCTGGGGGGGGGGGGGATTAGGAGTTGCTGATGGGACCATCGAAGAGGAGAGTGTTGAGGCGGGGGGGCCATTTTTAAATGAATGTTAATTATTATCAATATCTACACTAACGAGACCCTTCACAGACCTGATCGTCAGCAATGGCCTTGGCGAAGCGGGGACAGTCTAGATGCAGGTAAATGTCAGTCAGTTGATCCAAAAGCTTCTTGGGTTCGAACCCGTACTTCTCTGGGTTTTCTACCTTCAGGTCGCGGCATTTGGGACCACACAACTGTTGCAGGTTGAAGTTCAGCATCGCAGCTAAACGTGGGCCGAGCTCCTGCCACGTACAAGATTTGGGGGAGGGGGGGGGGTAAGAGAAGAGCGAAAATAAAATTGCTGCTCAAATTTTTGTTAATGCACCGATTTGGATTCTGCCCCCTTCCCTTCCCACCCCTCCCCTCTGTGGGCTCCAGCCTCCTCCATGTTGCCCCCACCCTCCGTCTCCCCACCCTCAGCAATCAGGATTTCAGCCTCTCTGCTCTCTCATCGTTTCAGAACTCCAGCCCACGGCCCTTTCACCTCGCCCCCTTGCGGCCCGTCTAAAAGACCCTCCTCCTCAGATTTTTCACCCCCCCCTTCCCCATCCACAATCAGCCTTTTTGCCTTGACGATTGGCCGACGGAGAGATAAAGCCAAAGCCGTCCAGAGTCGGTTGGTTCAGAGGGTTTTTGATACTCACGGGTCTAAGGAAGGGTTTCTGGACTTGTTTGGTGAGGTAATGGAACATGTCCACAGTTTCAGCCCCCAGAGCCAGGTAAGATCGAGACACACGTTCATCCTGTGTGAGCTGGGATTGCCGGCTCTGCTGCTGGTCCTACCCAAACAAAACAAAAAAGAGTTCTCTCACGTTAGCGTTATTCATTGTTAACAAGAGTATTTCGCCCAGAAAAAAATAGATATATACAGTCAATTCACTTTATAGTATATATTCCGTGAAGCGCTTTGAGACGTCGATAAGATGTGTAAAGCCGCTATATCAAATGCAAAGTTTATTATTATTATTATTCTGTGTGCAGTGAGGGACACGTTTTGAGGCTTCCTACCGACCCAAAAGGTGGCCACACAAATAATATCAGACGGGTGTTTTGTGTCTTACCCTGGGCAAAGCGTCCCAGCGTTCTTTGTTCTTCATTTCCTCCTGGACCTCGTGAATCCTTTTGAGAGAATCTAAGCTCTCGTCTAGCAAGTAGGTCGTGTCATTGATCAACATGTTGATGTAGCGGACAAACTGCTTTCCAGAGCTGGGTTGGAATAAGAACATAAGAACTAGGAGCAGGAGTAGGCCATTTGGGCCCTCGAGCCTGCCACGCCATTCGATAAGATCATGGCTGATCTTCTGACCTAACTCTAATGACCTCCCTATTTCCATATCCCCTAATCCCTCTATTTTAAAAAAAATCTATCAATCTCAGTCATAAAAGATATCATATATTATCTATTAAAAAATACACACACACACACATTATTATTACTGTGAATAACTACAAAACAACAAAATGCAACAACGGCTTCAGAAGTTGGACACAGTTCTGCCGTGTATTAACAAGCCTACAGTCACTCCACTTTACAGTACGCTCTGCGAAGTGCTTTTGTCACGTCTCGGATGACACAATGAAGCGCTATATCAAATACCAGGATCGGTCTGATTATTATTAATATTATCACTAATGTTAACCTAGAAACACAAACCGCTTTCAGTTGAAGCTCAGTCAAACTTCCCGTCGAATGGCAATTTAACACACAAAAAAATATTCCTGAAAGGATTAATGATCCTTCTTCTCCCCCCTCCACCCTCCCTCCCCGACCACAGACAGAACCAACACCCAGAACTGAATCCACTTACTTAAACTCTTCCATAAAGGTCCCTTGATGTGCCACATTCTGCCACAGACTCTTAAAGATTGTGCTGATGTGGTATCGAATGGTAAATTTATCGTAGAACTCGCTCGTCGCGCCTGTGTGTTCAACATCTGTGGGGAGCGACAGACAGAGAGATGTGTCAATACCTTATTAGTAACCGTGCAAAATAAAAGTTTTGCTGCAGCTTCTGAAACGCAGGCATTGAAAAATATATATATATATATAAATAAAAACCTAGCAATCCTGGAAATCTGACATTAATAAAATAATTGATTGACGATGAACGCTCACAAAACAAACGATAACTCGCGGCAGTTGCAGAGACCCATCAGGCGACTGTGCGCACCCCCCGCCCCCCCACACCAGTATTTCTGCTTTGATTCTATTCTGCAACGTCCTGTGCTTTTCACATGACAAGTTCAGCGAAAACCTTCCCAATCCGACAGCTGAGTTTCTAAAGACTTTCCTGAAAAGGATTCACGACCTTTCGTCGATTGTTGTGTGCGCACTTTTACACAAATCAAACAGTCAATTCAATTTGCAGTGTATTGTGTGAACCGGTTTTGAGATGTCTCAACGATGTGATAAGGGGCTAGAAGGACGGTTATATCATTGTCATCTCTCTCTCTCTCTTGTTCCGGTCTTTCACACAACACTCACCCGGTCAACTACCACTTCCCTTTAGCCAGCAAATGCTTTGCAATAAAAAATAGCAAACAATGCTAGAAAGAGAATTAGCTCATCCACAACAAATAAACATGAATATAGGAGGACAGACAAAGGATGGGTGAGTGAGTGAGTGAGTGAGTGAGTGAGTGAGTGAGTGAGTGAGTGAGTGAGTGAGTGAGTGAGTGAGTGAGTGAGTGAGTGAGTGAGTGAGTGAGTGAGTGAGTGAGTGAGTGAGTGAGTGAGTGAGTGAGTGAGTGAGTGAGTGAGTGAGTGAGTGAGCTTCACAGAATCTCGATAACACAACCCCACACCGGGGTTTTAATATTACCACCGACAAACGCACACATCTCCCCCACCTCCCTCTTGCCCCACATATCGTTAATTACCTGTGTAGAATTTCATGAGGGACGGCACCAGTTGCTTTGTGGCCAGCGGGTGATTCTCCAGGATCTCATAAAATTTCTGTGTCCGAGGCTGGACAGCCGGGTTCGTTACAAACATCACCTCCACGAGCTTGGCGATCAGGTACGGATTCCGGATGTAGTTCTGACTGCAGATAAACACCACCAGGAAAGTCACCACGTCCTGAGTGCAAGGCTCATACAAAACCTGAGGAGAATATCTGCAAATGGAAGTTGAGTCGGTTATTATTTTTACACACATACACAGGTAGACCTCGCTTCGGTCAACGTAGTTTCGTTATTACGTGGCTGATACAATAGTGGGGGGGGAATGTATATTCATTTAACGTCGTGACGTTTGCTATTATATCGTTCGCCAGCGGAGAATGAGAACACGGGGACAGAATCAAACACTGCAGTCAAGACGTTAAAAAAATAATAATTCTCAACCGTTCCACTTACTGTACAACAAACAGCAAAAACTCAGCAACATCTTCCAGGTAGAATTCAGGCAACGCCGCAAACACCTTAGGGACTTCGGCGATCAGGGGCAGTGTCATACTGTCAGGGGGGTGTGTGGGGGCGGGAGAGAGAAAGAGAGAAAGTAATGACACTCGAGTAAACTTGGAAACTTGGAAAAATAAAAGAATTCTACATTTGACCATTTTCAAATTTGTTCCAACATTTGGGGAGTTAATTATCGTTAACAACTCTCTCTCTCCTCTTTTGTTTTGCTCCGTTCCGGCAACACCTCGCACTTCTCTGCTGCCCGTCACATACGATACAAAACATTACAACTTGCATTTGATAATAAACGCGCGGCACTCCCAAATAATATTAAGTCAACCAATTTACAATAGATTCTGTGAATCTATTGGGATGTCTCAACGATATGATGAGACGCTATATCAAATGCAAGCATTATTATTAATTATCATTATTATTATTATAATAAAACCTTACTCTGGGTAGCGTGGGTCGACCAAACGAAAGATCAACTGGATTAACGTGCCATAGAACTGGAGACATCGCCTGAGCAGATTCTCGTCCAACAAGCCAGCGTCAGCACAGGCCTTGCTCCTCACTAGTTTCTGAATTTAAATACAAATACACACACAACAACAAAAAATGCACCAGTAAATAAATGCACAAGATAATAAGTCAGTCAACACATTAATGGTGAGCAGCCCTGCCCTGCCTCTCTCTCTCCTCTTTCCCACACATCTCCCTCCAACCCGAGTAAGAAAATAATACGCAGCTCTGTCAAAGGTGGCATCTTGCAGGTGAAACATTAAACTCTGGGTCTTATTGTCTTCAGCCGGGCGTTAAAGCATGTTACATCAAATGTAAGGATTAATCACACTCCCAGCGCTTTCCGCAACTGCCCCTTCCGTCACGTAACGTACCTTGAGCTGAGTTTTGCAGCGTTTCAGCATTTCTCGATGGCGGTTTGCGAGTGGGGAATCCTTCCACTGACTCTCACTATTTTTCAGTTCCTCAACCGTCCTACAGTAATAAAAGGAGAACTGCTGAGAAGCAGATCCGAGTGGTGTATAATACTGTACGCAACACCATCAATCCATTCAGAGTGTACTGTACCTCCAAGTTACGGATTGCCGAGCGTATTTTATCTTGGGACCAAAAAAATGTTGTTTCCCCCCCCACCGCAATGGTTACAGGTTACATAGGTGTTTGAGGATGTCTCAAGCCTTAGCCATAAGCGCAGTTGGGTTACCAATTGTAAAACGATATAAACAAAGATGGCCATTACTTTTTTTTTTAGATAAACATGTATTTTTAAAAAAATAATTTAATTTAAAATCCTACAAATAGCCATTTTGGATGTGATAAGGCGCTAGATCAAAATGCAAGAATTATTAATAATATAATAATTCGTCCCCCCTCAAAAAACCAACAATAAAATTGGTCATTTCAACCCACGACTGTTTGTGGGGGGGACGCCGCTGTGCGCAATTGGCTGCCGTGTTTCGACCACAAATATAAACAGTCATATTCGCTTTACAGTACATTCTATGAAGCGCTTTGAGACACAGTCTAGAAGATGTGAAAAGCTGCTATATCAAATGCCAGGATTATTATTATTATTCAATAGGGTCCGGCGAGATATCAGTTATATCCGATGTAATTTTCATATTGATATGCCGATATCGGAATTTTAAATATATCAATATATTAAAAAATTTGATGTATAAAAAAAATCAATATATTGCAAACATCGGTATATCGTGTCCAGCGATATATCGGTATAATGTGGACTTTTTCAACTTACCTTGTCGATATCTGAATGCGCGCGCACACCAGAATGCGCGCACATGCGCAGGACAAAAAAAAACGTGATATCGATATGAGCAAACTGATATATCGATATCGGAAAATTTCCATGTCGACGGACGCTATTATTCAATGACCTTTACAGCGAGTTTAAAAGGTAATCCCTGAGGCGCATCTCCTTCCTTACCTGTTGAGATCTCTAATAGCTCGTAACCGTCGGATATATCGACGACAACTAGGAAGAATGGCCAGATGGTGTGCGTGTAGAGTCAGGAAAAAACATTCTGTAGGGAATTTGGGTTCTGCAAACTTCGACTGATCGTCTGTTTTCAAGAGGTGGGGGTGAGAAGGGGGTGGGGTGGGGAGAAAAGAGAAAAAATTTGTCAACTAAATGAACTTGGTTAGATCCTCGGTTAGATCTGACACTAATAATGTTTGAAATGGTGAGATTTGCGGCTGTCGTACCAATCACAGACACGAATATTTACAGCATTGAAACATCGCCACTTTGTCATCGATGTGCTATATATCAATGTAATATTGTAGTTGTCTTCTGAATATAGTCACGCACTAAAAAAAAATCACAGTACTAAACTGCAAAGAGCCTAGGCCTGACCAGCCACTTAAGAGAGGTTAAAACACGATTAGACCAACCAACACACACCCCCAGTTACCAGTACACTCTTGGAAAAAAAAAAATATGGAAACTTTAGAAAGTTTTACCCAAATGAAATGATTCTCTCAAAAATTCCAGATAAACCGACACTCCCTCTCTCCTTCCAACTTTACGACGACAACAATAAAATTACACTTGTAAAGCGCCTTTCACGTTAGGAGGACGTCCCACGGCCCTTTACATCACAATTGCTAGTCGAAAAAAAGACCCAAATGTATTCAGTGCACCTTCCACCACCCTGGCAAACCTATACATATGTACATTATATATATATATACCCCCACACACACACAGTATGTATATCTTGCATTTAGACTTACTGAGCTCTGCAAGCCAACTTTTGATGTCCTCCATGGAGGCTTTGACACGGGTCTCGTCGGCAGGTATGTTAATACGACACTTTGGATGGAAAATATACATTGGGTCAACAGTTTCCAGCTTGATTTTGGTGCTCAGTTGCTGCAACACCGATAGGAAGTTCAGCATAAACCCATCTGTGGACACTAACCGGTCATCTGTCTGTTAAAAGGAAATAACACCATTTTTTTAAAACAAAATCTTGAGTAAAAGCTCTGTGGACTGATGTTGTTTTTCCCCCCTCACCCCCACCCCCCCACTCCACACTATTCAAATCAAAAGAAATCATTTTTATTTGACACTCCCGAGTCATACAACAACAACTCTATTTGCTTAAGCGCCCGCTTTTCACGTCGGGAGGACGTACCAAAGTACTGATGGGCAATTTTAAAAGCGTAGAAGCACTTTAAAAATAAAATGTTTTCAAGGCTATACATCAACCAATTAATAAGACTCTTCCCCCCCCCCCCCCCCGCTTCCCCCAACACCCCCCAGGGGATTTAAGCACAAGTCGTGGAAATCCAAAGACAATTGAAGGAAAAGTGTCCGTCAACTTCCGTGCGTACTGCGAAGCATTCGGAATTCACATCCCACGCCACAGGAAACGCAATCATCAAATGAGCTTTTATTCACAACGTAACACACTGAACCGAAGGGACACACATTCGCCAAACTCCTGTGTAGGAAAGGCCTTTCAGTTGAGGAAACAAACCTGCATAGTAGCAAGGTTTGGGGGGAATTATCTCTTTAATCCGTCCAGAGAATATGTCAGGAACCAACAAAGATTGTTATACTGTATCCTTTATATATATGAAAAAACACAAAGTCTCATACTTACTTGCATCTGTGCTTTCTTCATATTGCGGTTAACGACAGACGCCATGTAATTTAAAGCAGCTTCTCGGGTCTCGCCATTCAGTAAAATATTGTGCAAAATTTTGAAGAGATCGCTCTGTAAAACAACGCAAGGATAATCACACGCTGGGATAACAAATCCTACACAGTGTTAGAGAGAGTGAGAGAGAAAAAAGAGAGGGGGAAAAAAAGAGATATACATACCTAATGCCTGATTTAACTGAAAGTACAACTTATTAAGATTCGAATAACAAACAGCCGAATTTGATGAAGAGACTTGCATTAATTTACACATTGCCCTTGACGTGACGTGGAGTGCCTCGAAAAGCTTACTTCAAAGTTAAGCTTGTCAGCAAAAAAACACAAAATAATAGAAAACTTGGGATTATCATTAAAGTGTTTAATAAACCTTAAGCAAGACACGATGCTTATTTTAGATTAAAATTTCATGAAGTACTGTATTATGAGTAACATTTGTTGAAACCTCATGACGCCTAATAATAATCCCTCCAAAAAACAAACACAATAATAAAAATTGGTCATTTTCAATCCAGGACTGTTTGTGAGGAACACTGCCGTGCACAATTGGCTGCCACGTTTCGCCCGCCAAATATACAGTCAATTCACTTTGCTGTGAAGCGCTTTGAGACGTCGATAAGATGTGAAAAGCCGCTATATCAAATGCAAGGATTATTATTATAGCAATGTGGCATAATAATGTACAACTGGATGAAGATCTTTCTTTGTCAGGAAAAAAAAAGCCCCAAATAATAATAATACTAAAATCATTTCCAATGGTGATAAGCTCACCTTTAAATCAGTGACTTACCCTGGCTGACTCCAGATGGTGTTGCAAGGACTGACTAACAACCCTGGTGTTTTCAAGGGTAAGTGTAGGTCCAGAGAAATATTTCTCCACGACTCTCGTCTAAACCAAAACACAAGATTTGGTGTCAAGCACATGGCTGTTACAACACGCTGGCAATTCACACGAGGGAACAGAAAAAAATCAGCGCCGACACAGAATATCAAAAATAGATAGAAGATCGCAGCCACTTTCTGTGTGTTGCGTTTCACACTTTAGGAATGAAATATTAATTTTAATCAAACTCCATGTCTATTTATTTTTTGAGCTGATGGGTGAGTCTCCAGTTAGTTAAGAGACTAAGCGCTGAGACCTGTCTGGTGTGGAGGGCGCTATATAAATCCAAGCTGTTGTTGTTGACCAACCGAGAAGGCCATATACTAGACAAGTCAATAGAGGTTTTAATGATTCATCCGAATAGTTCGCTCAAAAAGACTAAATGCTACAATTGGGAATGCGGTCGGTGTTTCAGAAGTGTTGATCTGCGTCGGATTGTGTGTCGAACCATTTATATTTCAGTTAAGGAGGACTTAAGTTAAGTGAAAAAATGAGCTCCAGGAACAGCCATTCTGCTGAACTCAGAAACTTATATCACAGTCTCCAAAAGACGGTAAAAAAAAACACATTATAGCATAAACATAATATTTTTAATGGTAGAGTGCATTGCTCTAAAACTTGCAAGTCATTGGTTGGTATCGGCAACTAATTTATGCACCAATATGAAATAGGCTTATTGACCGTACACACTGGCTCTGAGTTTTAAGACAGAAAGAAGTGTTAAACTTCCTCTCGGATTCCTCTCCTCTCGGCTTCTCCCGAGCTCCCAGCCATTCATTCCAAAAACAAATAGTTGGCATAAATCCTTCCATTTGAGTTGGTTGATTACACACACTAGAGATATGTATTTTCCGAATCGTAACCAGATACCAATTAGGAATTACTTGGGGTTTATTTGTTCCACCACGAAAGCAGTCTTCTTCTACCCGAGCGATTGCAAATCCTTCCCTCCCTCCCTCACAAATGAGCGAACTGTACTATACGGAACTCACATCATCCTCTGCAAAGACAGAGAGACTGAAGAAAGAGCCGAGGACTGATAGTCTTTGTAGCTCTCTGCCGGTGCCCTGGCTCAGTGAATCCGGCAGAAATAAAGGCAGTGATGCAACCTGGAAAACAAAGGGGGAATTCATTACACATCTGGAACCCGTTTTCATTATATTTTTCTTCTTCCCGTGAGAAAAATGAGGTAAATAAAGATAAAAGCTTAATTAATTGTTGAGTTGTGTTTTTCATTTTTAAAAATTTGCATTATAAAGGCGATAATCAGATTTCCCACCCTGGAATGAAAAGCAACAACTTTTATTTGTATAGTGCACTTCATATAGGGCAGTTATACAAGCTTTATATCAATAAAGCAATAAAGAGGGATGGGGAAGTTAAAATTAAATTTAAAATTATTATTTCTCAGCAATCCATTATTGGTTGTGGACGAATCTAAAGATTTTATACGGAATGAATTAAGAAACTCACCAGGTTGCACACAGGATGGGTCTTCCCGAACTTTATTTCACACAATTCTTGTAATGCCTGAAATTGTTTTTTTTAAACACAAAAGCATATCCCAAATTAGCGAATAATTTTGAATCCACGATTAGGATGACAGAACTAAAGGTTAACTGTCCAATAACCAATTGAACGCTTCACTGCTATGTATTTTGGCTTCTCTCCTCAGAGCTTGTCATATATCGTGTAGAGTGCCAGAGGTTCAGCCAACGTGTGCCTTAGCTGTGTAATGTTTCTTTACATTTCTGGGTGTGGAATGGTTTTTAAAGGAAAGAAAATCTGATAACAGAGAACGGTAATGCCTTTGGCAATGAGATCACCTAGTCCTGTAGGGAACGCTTGTACTGTACTTAGTTCAATTGCGTCTCATTTGCTCTACCATAAGCGTGTTAAGTCACAGCGGATCAACATTTACGAGACTTGAACACGGCCACCTTTCACTAGGGACTCGGGCAATTCAAACTTACGGATATAAATGAACAGGGTTAAAAATGATTTACTTTCGGTTCTGGCCTGCTAAGGGAAAGGACACCACAAAATCCTTTCGGACATTTAAGTAAAATTCACCTTCGACCGGGAACACGAGTAACATTTTCTCAGGTGTGTTTGATAACACACCCGCGACAAATGACATTTGTAAAGAAAGTGCCTTTTTCACGTGTGGAGGCTGTCCCAAGGCACTGACTTACCACAAGTGGATACTTGAAGTTATCACCATCCAGAGAGCATTCTTTCACCGCCATCGCTAGCCCTTGTATAATGGGAAAGAAAATCTGTGGAAAAGAAATGAACGTTTGATCTTGCGTCTTCTAGACGTCTCAAAGCGCTTCACAGAATATACTGTGAAGTGAATTGACTGTATACTTGTGGGCGAAACCCGGCAGTCAACTGCGCACAGCAGCGTTACCTCACAAACAGTCATGGATTAAAATGACCAATTTTATTACTGTTTTTTTGGGGGGGAGGGATTATTATCAGGGGCATGTGTGTGTCTGGAGTAAGGAAACTTGTCCACGGTTTTGCCTTGACCTGACCTGCCTGGATTCGAACACCAGTCTCACACTTGCAAGGCGAGTGCTATAATAACCACTGAGCTACAGGGACTCCCATTATAATATACTATAAGAGTCTACTGTGGAGGGCAGGTAGGGGGAGGCAATGCACGTTCTATTCTGTAGAAAATTAACCGTAATCTCTTTTTTTTTTTAAATCACATCGTTATGGCAGCACTTCTCACCTGTTTGAAGATTTCAGAGTCCTGATGCGTCATCCTGACCAGCTCTTGAATGAAACCGTAAGGAAGATTCCGACATAACATGTACGGAACCAGCAGAGATTGCTGGAGCAAGGACCTGATACGACAAGACAGAACAACGGAACACACATGTTGGAATGTTTTCTTCCCCCCTGCCCTGCGCAGCCAGATTACACACAGACGGGTGAGGTAAAACTGTAGGTTAGTTTGGGACGTGACCAGTGGCTGCTTTGGCCTTCTTTCGTCTCAATGTAATTCTTGTGTTCTTATGATGCGAGCGACTAAATTTATAATAATAATCCTTGCATTTGATATAGCGCTTTCCACATCTTATCAACGTCCCAAAGCGCTTCACAGAATATACTGTAAAGTGAATTGACTATATTTGTGGGTGAATCGCGGCAGCCAATTGTGCACAGCAGTGTCCCACAAACCGCCGTGGATTGAAATGATCAATTTTATTATTGTGGTTTTTTTGGAGGGATTATTATTAGGCGTGTGGAGTAAGGAAACTTGCCCAAGGTCTCGCCCTGACCTGCCTGGATTCGAACACAGGTCTACCCCAGCTTGGTCTCCCCAGCTTGCAAGACAGGTGCTCTAACCACTGAGTCACAGGAGCTCCAAATTTACCTGGAGTAGCTTTGCATAGTGGGAGTTTATAGGGGCTGGTGTATATATTACAAACTAAATAGATCATGGTTTCCCCACTGAACGTTAGAGACAATCGGCTGGCTTGTTACCCTCATGCATCTTCACACACTCAGCCATTACCTCACCCCCTCGAGCCCGTTAAAACCTCAGATCTCAATCACAGAGTAAGGTAAATATGACACCTGGGAGTTACTGCTTCCAAGTGTCTTATCCCATTATATATATTATATATATATATAATAAATCATTTAGACTATGGATGAAGAAATTCCAATTGGTACCATCTTGCGTCAACTTTAGTCAGATGTCGTTTCCTGCGCTTGTCAATGGTTTGAAGCGAATCGATGTATTTCCCGCTTCCAGTGGAAGCAGCAAACATTTCATTACAGCCCAAAGTCCACCCTTCCCACCAATGACTGGGTAATTGAGGTATGAGAACAGTTTGCCTCGAGTTTGACCTGTGCCAACTTGTTTAGGGTGGAGCTCACCTGCAAGATGGCAAGAGATAGCTTCTGTTGTGTGTTTTCTGCGCCAGCTCACAGCCTTAAACATGTACTCAAAAGGAGGGTGGATACTGCTAATTACAATGGTGAAATGCAAACACAACCTTAACGGTGCGAGTATATGTTGTGTTAGCAACTGCTTAAAACCATATGAAGACAATCAGGTCGTAGACTGCTGTTTCGACAAGACGAGTCGGGCCATGTTAAGATTATAGAGCGATGACGTAATATAAAACAGTTACCATAGGAATAGGACAATTATAATCCTCGCATTTCAAAGATACAGCACATTAACATGTTAACACGTCGCTGAGATGTCTCGGGACGTCCTCCCGATGCGAAAGGTGCTCTATGAATGCAATTTTATTGTTGTCTCAAAGTGCGTTCGTAGAATATATTGTAAAGTGAATCGACTTGTCTTTTTGTGGGCGAAAGGCGGCAGCCAATTACGCTCGGCAGCGGTGTGTCCCCACAAACAGTTTGTGGATCGAGTGACCAGCCCCGTTGAGACAGCAGAAACCCTCGAAATACCAAAGATAATGGCTGTACCCCTATTAAGCTAGAAATAACATAGATTTTTTGGTGTTTTTTTTTAACAATAAATGAAATAAAAATAAGAGTAACTGAAACACTTGAAACTGCGCTGTGATTTCAAAACCTCACCTCGGCTGTGTCAGGGCTCCTTGTAGCACGAGTGCGGCGTGGGAAATACACTGGGATCGGATGTTGCTGAGCAGCTGACTAACAGATGGTTGACAGCACATCTGAAAACATGCGAGACGTTTTTCTGTTGGTCACGGATAACACTCTGTGGTGATTTAAGCAACCCAGCCCCTCCCCCCCCCCCCCCCCCCCCACCCCACCCGCGAGTGTGACAACATTCAAACCGAAGGGAGCCTGAGGAAATTGGCAAGGAATAATAGAAGCGTCACATAACAACAACAACATCGATTTATATAGTGCCCTGCACGCCGGATAGCGTCTCAGAGCGACTTCACAACAACCGATCCCGGGACCGAGCCAAGGGCAGGGGCAGAAAGGTGACCAAAGAAAGGTTGAAAAGAAAGGTCTTTAGCTGGGACCTGAAACTGGGAAGAGAGAGTGGGCGAGGCGAAGGGAGTGAGGAAGGGAGGGACTGACACACTCCCAGGGGTGTGGGGGAGACCCTGGTAGATTTACGATACAATTGGCCCAGCTCCCTACGGAATCCCAAGTCCATGCTAACTGCGCTCCCACGGATACTGAAGAACGTCAGCTTTAAGGACGTCAGCATCAATCAGGGCCTCGAATGCCAGCCACTTAAGCTGAGCTCCATCCCGCATGAAAAGGTCTCCTTTTAAAATGGCCTTCGCTCGGGAGCGAGTGAGGCAAATTCAAAGCCAACGCCGTGGCATGTCCCCTGGTTGAGTGTCTCTGAACGACTCTCGCCAAGGCATCGAATTTACACACTGTGGGCCGGTCGGTCGGTCAGTCAGTCAGTCGTTCTCCATTACCGCTCATAGACTGACAAGTTTTATTCTGCCAACATGTTTACCAGTTGAGGAAATTTCACTGTAGATCAGTCAGTCAGCCACATGGTATCATATGACATATGGGGTGTGGGGGTTTGAGGGAAGGACCCTCCACTGTCTTTTATCAAAACATCACATGGCTATTGTGCAATATTAAGTGGGTAGAGTCAACATGTTTATTGACCTGAAATATATTTTTAGTTGCCAGCCAACTGCACCTTGAGGTCGTGTGTGTTTCACTGCCTGAAATACGGTGTTTCAGGTCCCACAAGGGAGGAGAAAAAACAGGCACACAATTCTCTCTCTCACACACGACTGTCTATATACTGTACAGTAACATTTAAACTGATACTCAAGTGGGTTAGTAGTACTGTTATAGACAACGACTGAATACTGTACAACTAAGTCTTATCTGGAATTTTTTCCCCCAGATCTCTCTTTGCTTTGTTGCAGCTCCACCTCCCACAAAATTATATATAATTTACACACACAGACACACACACAAAAAAAAAGTTAAACTCCCTTCAGTCAACACCCTCAAACCACTTCTTCTCAGCGTCCCCGATGAAAGCGCTTTCGCCCTCTGCGAAAGATACTGTCAATACAAGTTCAGGTATTTACTGTTGCGCTGGGACTGAATCCGTAAAAAAATTTTTTTAAACACGTTCATTTAAAACAGGGTTATCCTTTTAGGGCATCAGGGAAGTTTTAGGAACAGGACAAAAAGCAGTGACCTCGAACTGCGGATCACACCTAGCGTCCCAAGTTCAGTAGGTCGTACCTCTGTGACGACTGACGGCATGGTTTTCACTGTTTACCTTTGGGGCTTTTCTCTCTTCGATTCCAACTCTGTCAAAGCACTCGATGAGATAGTTCAGCATCTCTGTCTCTTTGCAAGCCTCGATGGTGAAGCGATCACTGCCAGACTCTGCGGAGCAGCCTCCGTTTGTACCCAAACTAAGATTGGGGCGCAGGGCGGAGAAAGAGAGAGAGAGAGAGACAGAGAGAGAGAAAATCATTACATAGAACACACAGTCAAATTACTCTTCAGTAATTAACAAGAGCGGGAGAGAACTCGCAGGCTGAAGTAAGCTGAAGTCACCACACACACGTTACAGGCACAAACCCAGCCAATTACAAGGGATTACTCAATCGTTGACTGCTCGCACGGTTTCAGAACGATTGTCAAGCAAACTGCAACCTGCACAGTATTGCCAACGGTTCTGTTCAGAACCCGGAATTATCAATCTTCGACGGTGGGGGAGTGGGGGGGGGGAAAGAAGACTTTCTGGCTGTCATACCGACAGATAAACACCCACAAAATATACACGATATTCTGCGAAGCGCTTTGAGATGACTTGAAGATGTGGCAATGGGCTATATCAAGTACAACGATTATCATTATTATAGCAATGTATGTGAAATAATCTAATTTAGTTTTGAGTTAGGGAAACGGTTTGCCTCGTACAGGAAAGTGGTCCAAGATTTTAAACAGGATAAATTACTATTCTGTGGAATGGCTCTTATTCAGGCTGAAGGGATTAAAAACAAAAACAGCAACAACTTTGATTTATATAGCGCCCTCCACGCCGAACGACGTCTCAGAGCACTTCTAAAAGCCATTCATTCCAACGATAGGGTAAAAGCACTCTTCCTTCTCTTGACACTTTCACATCAGTGATCCTTAAAACAGTGCAAAGGTTAAACCGTACCCGTTTAAACACACAGGAATATTAACAATAATAAGTTGGTATTGTACACAATACCACTGAAGGAAGAAAAGAATGGGGGGAAAAAGTGGGGAAATTAGAAAAAGTGTGAAGAAAGGCGGAGAGTAATCTCGATGTGTTTTTTTTCCCCCCCCCCATCAACGCTAAACGGCATGGTTCTTGATTAACACGAAGCGTAAATACCTGACAAGTTAAATCTTGCACTTGGTTACGGAACACATGAATGTACAGGACAAAGGCGGTAAAGGTTCTCCGCAGCGTTAGTTATACAGTACACACACACACTCGGTGATCATGCGGGGGGCTTCTATGTGCAATTAGAAACCCGAGCCTGCCAATGTATGCAACCCAAGAGCACAACAGTATCAAAACGACAACCTTTACACCGTGGTAACACCCTCATTACTAAAAAAAAAAGTCCTCTCCCAAACTGGAACAAGACATCAGCTCCATGTCTAGACTCAACTCAGCCATGTCTCAATAGTCTGGAAACGCTTGTTAAGTACGTACGTATAATGTCCACTTTCATTCGCAGGATTATCTACTGAAAGGGTGACTAATGTAAAGCATGTTTCAGCACATTTCTGAGCAAAGCGAAGTAATGTTGCGTTTCTGCGTGCGAGTTGTCAAATTTCTAAATTTAACTTTTGTTTTAAAAATGCTTTTCAACCTTACAGTAGGTGGCAAAGTGCCTCAGTCTCAACTTCAGAACAATATACTGTAATCCTACTTCCAGAATTAGAAATCATGCACTCTTAATTAGTTTTGCCCACAAATATACAGACAATTTTCCTACTCCCCCTCCCCTGCTCTGATCCCTACCTGACTGTTCTGCGTCTTGGGATATCCTCCCAATGTGAAAGGCACTATATAAATGTAATTATTCATCGACTATTAACGCTATACGAGTAGTTCTATGCAACGAATATAAATCCACAAGGAACTGAAATGAGTTGACCCCTGCAGCTGAACGAGAGATGACTTTCAACCGATCATTTTTTTTTCATTTAAATCTAGTCCTGGAGTTTGTCCCCCATTCCTATTTTTTTTTGCTGTACGTGGAACTTACAAGTATATACAGTAAATTCAATTCACATTTTACAGCACTGTATATTCCGTGAAGCGCTTTGAGACTTCTCAAAGACTCGCTAAGCGGTTTATATAAAAAACGCTAAAAGGAATTATTATGCCATCTGTTGGATTAGACTGCAACATACATAAAATAAAAGGTGTGTTATACAGTAGTATAACACACCTTTTAAAAATGCCCACAACTCCTATACTGGAACACACAGCAGTGTACTACAACTTTAGAAGAGTTAAAAAAAATTGAGAAGGAAACCTGGGCAATGTTAAATTAATAAATCCTGTGCAGGAATCCTGTGCCTGCCCCTGATCTGATCATAGCCAACGGTTAGTTTCACTGCCAAGTGCTCAACCCATGCTTGTTATATAGTGAAAGCTGACAATCTTCCAACGCCTGATACCTGGAACCAAACTGCACACAAGACAAATCAACATCATCTTCCTCCTCATCAGGAGCCTCCTCCTCCTCATCATCATCCTCATCCTCACTGCTGTCTTCAGGCAAATCGGCAAGAGCGAAGAGGAAAAGGGAGAAAGGGTTGTTGGGGAGACTAGTGGGAGGGATGTATACATACATAAATATATGGCGATTTAGCCACAGAAAGAAAACACACAAGGGAGGGAAGGAAAGAAAGAAACAAAGTGAATTTGAAACGAGAAAATAGTTCCCCCCCCGAATGAAATGTACTCACATATTTTCATTTAATTATGGAAAAAACACAATATGCTTAATTTAAAAAATGACAAGTTTAGTGAAAGATGCAACTTTCACAGGCTTTTTTTCTCTCTCCCCCTTCCCCCATACAGATATGTGGAGTGTTCTGATTTCCCCCCCTTCTCTCTCGTGAAAAGAATCCAAACCATTTTCAGATTCACCCCCCCCCCACCAACAAGTGGGTTTTCTAGTGAACATTCCACAATTCATCAACAACATCGGGATTGGCAGAAAGTTGCACCTTTGTAGAGATATATAAAAATGCAAGGACTTTGACAAATATGTTTAAAACATGCCTCGTTTATGCTGCAGCCGAATCAAATCAAGTGAATGTTAAAAAGCAACGTCGGGAGGTAAATAAGTTAATTCCCATTTAAAAAAAAAAAATTAAATGCTGTACTCCCATCATCGACCTTATTCTAGAGAAATTCACCTTAGAATATTTTTACGATTTCTTGAGACAGACAACTATATATATTAAAAGATCACTGAAGACTGAGCATCCCTGAGTGTGCTGATAAATCACACCAAGTGTTGTGGGTTTCACCTGAAACTCAAAAACAACTTTGGTTCGCACATACTCGATGGTTACATTATTCCACATCAGTGCTGACTTCTGCAAGCAAAAAAAAGCGCGGGCGAGGTTTGCTTTGAACACTCACGTTCCTTGCTTGCAAAACTCAACACAGCTGCAATGTGGAAAGGATTAGTAGGGTGTCAATTGGTAGCTCTCCTTGCCCCCTTTCACTAAAATTAACTCGAATGAGTCAAAACTAGGCCCTATTGAAATAGAGGTCTACAATTGTGGAGTTCCCTGTAGCTGAGTGGTTAGAGCACTCGTCTTACAAGCGAGAGACCCGTGTTCGAATCCAGGCAGATCAGGTCAGTGAGAAACCTTGGGCAAGTTTCCTTACTCCACACACGCGCCTAATAATAATCCGTCCAAAAAAACACCCAATAATAAAAAAAAATTGGTCATTTCAATCCACGACTGTTTGTGTGGGGGACGCTGCTGTGCACAATTGGCTGTCCCCCCATTTCACCCACAAATAGATAGTCAATTCACTTTACAGTATATTCTGTGAAGCGCCTCGAGAAGCCGATAAGGTGTGAATAGCACTATATCAAATGCAAGGAGTATTATTATTATTGTAAGAATGCACGGTAGAGAGATTTGAAATGCAGGGCTGGATGAACCCGCAAAATTAGGTGTAGAGGTGACGATGTAAAAATGTTAAGTCCGCGGGTGTAAATATAGCACTGTAAATCTTATGGAACAGAATTTCTAAGAAATAAATTCCGATTAAATGATTCAATACCCTCCACCCCCCAACCCCAAAAAAAGCATTTAGTGCATGCATTTAAAAAACAAAATCTCGAGATGCATTCTTAAAGAGGCAATAATACCTAGGAGGTAGTTGGCTGTGTTGAGTCGAGCGGGGAATTGCTGCTGGCGGAGTGACGGGAAACAAAGGTGGGCCCATTAGGGAGGGCCGTGGTCCTGTTGGAGAGCTTGCGTGGGTTGACGACGGGCTACTGGCCACGGTGTGTGGGCTAGAATAATTAGGCACGATGGGTAACGGAATCGCAGTGACAGTTCGCGGCCTGGGAGACGTTGTCGACAATGGCAGAGGGCTGGCAGTCAGTGACGGATGCCTTGAAGAAGCGGTCTGTGCCGAGGAGGGACTGGTAGCCAAGGAACGCACGCTAGAACTGGACACCAATGAATGAGGGCTTATAGCAAGAGAAGGCTGGCTAGATGGGCTAGCGCCCATGGAGGGATGGCTTGCAGTAAAAGATCGAAAACCTGGGCTGGTTCCATACAGACTAGAATGTTGAGATACATAGAAATTAGAAGGCAGGAAAGGGGTGTGGGAGGAGGAAGAGAGAGAGAGAAAAAAAAGAACAGTAGACGATAAACACAGCATGGTCACGACTAGTATTTACCGTTCCATTAGGGGTAGATACCAAGTTATGTCCTTCGCGCCCCATAAACGAAACATAACAAATAGCAGCGCAACTCAAACTAGATCCCAGTTATCATTTGTTTCATTCTACTTCAGAACGGCTGCAACATTTGGAATTAGAATAGATACTACTCTCCTAATCACTCACCCAAATAGTTCTTATCCACCACCTCCCCACACCCTTAATAAATGACTAAACCAACTAATGGATGGCATTAAGACTTGCCGGAAAGTCTAAAAAAAATCAAAGCTACTTTAAAAATTGACACCAAACCAAGTTGGTTCACATCAAAGTGAATAAGCAACTGACGTAGCATTTGGATCGTGTGGTGGTATCACAGTACGACGACTTTACATTAAAGGCCAGTGTTCTTGTTCACAGGAATTGTGCCAGGACTCATGTTATCTGGATCCATCATCTTTCCACCCACAAGCATTTCCCTTCATTGACTTCAATCAAGTCCATGACGTGCTTAAATTAAATTTGCGTAAATTTATGCAAGTGCAGGTGTTTTTAAAAAAACATTATAAATTTTGATATTTAAAAAATATATATATATACAGCTTCACTTTTCATGATTGCTATTTCTGGGGAAAAAAGTCTCTGAATAAAATAAGTTTCACTGGATGAATAGAGTTTTTCGTGTTTTAACAATCATCGGCAAATGGATAAAGACTGTCTCGTCACCATTAAGTGCAGCAGTTAAGATAATTCTATTTTTATTCAAGCGTCGGATGTCAATTTGGTTCTTCAAATGTTCGGCTTTCAAGCAACACAGATCTATACCCAGATATAGCATCCCATCCAACACCAACAGTATTTTTTTGGGGGGGATTGTTACTCAATCGTGAAACATCCTTCTGACTTTCAGCCACTCAATACTTGTGTATCGGTGATCCAGTCGGTCGGTATCTGACGCGTGCCAGGAGATACACGTATATACATCTCAGTAAATGTTCTCAGTTAATGTAGTTGACTGCCAGAGAGACAGAGAGAGAGAGAAAGAGAGAGAAAGAGAGCTTTCTTTTTCCTTAACAAAGTAGCCACATGTCCATCAACACGCAGTATTTTTTTAAAAAGACTTTCCTTCCATACTTCAAGAAACCTTACGAGGGAACGAACGGTTTTGAGAGTAAACCGCTGGCGTTCGCAACACACTGTGACACTTGCCTTGATAAAGAGCTGGCACCAAACGAGCTGGGGCTGCAGAACATCGGGCTCGATCCGTGGCTGGACGGAGGGTTCAGAGTCAGGTTCCTGTCCGGCGAGCGGGCGGCGGCTGCGATTGGCTGAGACGTGGCCGTCAAACTGGCAAACGGGTTGTCTTCTGGCATTTGAGTGGACAGCATCAACACCTCCATTAGAATCTGGCCGATCAAATCTTTCCAGTCCGAAAAAACTGTTTAAAAAAAGGGGGGGGGGGGGGAAAAAGGATTTTCTCGTGAGATTCACTTCCAAACACGCACACGACCGGAGGAAGGAAGGAGGTGTTCCTCCTCCAGTCCTGTGGGATGCTGTACCCTGCATCAAAGGCACTTTCAAATTGCAAGCTGTTGTTGTTGTACTGCGGCATGAGGTTAAGAGGTACAAATGGGTCCCAATCTTCTGATCAACTAAGGCAAACAGACACCCATGACCTCTTCAACTTGATTTCAAATCACGTAAGCCTCCCTCCCTCCAAAGAAATATCTACCCTGTAGTTTATTGATCCAACTGAATGACCACCCCCCCATGCTTGTGTCCTGACCCCCTGACTGTTCAGCGCTTTGGGGGTTGTTATATTTCACCCACAAATATACAGTCAATTTTCCGACTCTTCTTCACCCTGCCCCGACTTCCCCCACCCCCCTGCTCTTGTCCCTACCTGACTGTAAGTGCCTTGGGACGTCCTCTCGACGTGAAAGGCGCTATATAAATATAAGTTTTGATTGATTTGATTGACTGACGTCCTCCCAACGTGAGAGGAAAGTCATTTTATTGTTGTTGTTGTTGTTTTGTCTACACTAAAGGCGCTGGACGCTTGTCCTCCCTCCCAAAGTGAAATGTGCAGCAATTTAGCACTCAAACAAAATGAGTGACACTGATAGAAAGCACGACTCGAATCGTATGAATATGCCTCTCTTTTTTTCTTGGGAGTGCCCACCCACAGAGATTTCAATCAGCTCTCGCTTCTCACCAGCAGCTCAAAGCATCGACAGGAAAGCGGGAACAGAACTGACTCACAAAATGCCAGCAAAGTGAAGTGGGAGGGGACAACCGCGAACCGGCGGCTGAAATTAAAATGAAGGGCTTGTCAGAAGAAATATCGGAAGAAATGGCAGAAATAAGGGATGAGTTCACAGTTCTCCACATTCTGCCTGGAAACTAAGTCATTTATTGGGTGAAGGATCTTTACGGCAGGTGGTGGTGGTGGTGGGGAGAGTCCGCATATCTGGTTAATTCCTACCTTCTTTTGAATTGTACTTGAACTCCGCAGCCAGACCAGGCAGGAAAATCACATCCCGGTCGCGCTCCTTCCAGGAAACTCGGAAGATCTTACATATCAGCGAAAGCGCTTGCTCTTCGGACACATCTGACCCTGAAGAAGGTTCCTTCAAACAAAAACGGGTTAGCGGTTATTATGTTAGACATGCGGCTGATACGGGACTCGTTGGCATAAATTTAAGGGATAGGTAGCGGTGATATGTGGAATTTCTGCCACTGAGGTTTCAGCTTCAACTATGATCCAAACAAAGGCTTGTTCGTTATTGTGAGCGCAGTTCCTCAGTAGAAACAACAGTGCAATTGCATTTTAACACTTATACTGTCCTGTAACAGTCGGCTTACTGGTTTGATCAAATCATTTCCCATCAACACAATAGATCTTGGGGGCTTGTGATCAAACTAACACTGCTGTTTTCACTCCTGCTGCCTATCTGCATTCGTTAATATCCTGTGGTGTTTATTTTTCCATTTCAAAAAAGTCCTCCGCAAGACACTCCTCGCCTGAAACAAAAATAACACCTCATTTTCTCTCTCCTTTCCCCCCCATCCCCACCCAACCCCACCCACCACCTACTAAGTGATAGACTTGACTCTCGCACGAGGTTCCAGCTAACAGCTGACACAGGCACAGATGCCAACATCTGCTACCACTTGAACCTAAGCCACAATGTCTCAACTACACTATATTTCAGGTCGGTCTAGAGAGCTTTAGCACCTCGTAAAAATACAGAAGTTTTGAGTCATTCAAGACATGCAAAATCAGAGATCACCACCACAGGTCTGCTTGCAGATTTATTAAGAAATGCTTCAAAAAAATCAAAACAAAAATCACCAAGCTGTGATAATAAATTGTTGTTTTTGTTTTTTTACCTTATCGGTTAAACTCCTCTTTTCCCTGCGATCACCCTCATCAACTTCCATATTTTCAATCCCCGAATCCACATCCACTTGTGATATGCTGTTAAAGGAGAACGCATCACTCACAGACATAAAATACCAGCCTGTCATGAAAGCTGCTTTTTTTTAAGAAAAGATTAACATTTGACATGAACAACACAAAAGGCCTGGCCTGATAATTAGGAGTTAAATAAAAAGGTAGCCAATAGCAAGTGTTGCAGCTAAATTAAAATATTAATAATATTAATAATAATAATCCTTGCATTTGATATAGTGCTTTTCACATCTTATCGACGTCTTAAAGCACTTGGCGTTTCATCTTTGCAATAACCACTGTAACCCATTTTAGTGTTTAGTGAAGAGCGCTCGAAATTTCTTAATACACTGTTGCATTGCACAAGCCAGTCAAAATTACCAGTACAAGTCTGACCTTTAGTTGAGGAAAGGAGGTGGGGGGTGGGGAGGGGTGGGGGGTAAAGGAGAAATAAATATTTTGATTTTTGGGGGTCATCAGCCAGCTAGCAATTAATTGAATCACTCAATCCATGACAGTTTGTGGGATTATTACTGTGTTGGAACTGCCAGCCAAATACACTTTACAGTACATTCTGTATATTATAAGGTACTCGCCTATAACTCCACAGTCAATTTACTTTACAGTATATTCTGTAAAGCGCTTTGAGACGTCCAGAAGGCATGAAAAGCCGCTATATCAAATGTAAGGATTATTATTATTGGGAATAAAACTGTATATTGGTATCCTGAGATATTTACTAGAATGATACAGAAATACCAGCCGTTTCACCACCAGTTTCCCTCCAATTTATCTCCTCACACCGTCATCATCATGCGGTAAATTGGCCAAATTGAACATTTATATACTCGTTTTGTTACTTTAGAAGACAGAGCTGCAAAGAGCTTGAAATTAGTTCAAGGTGCCCCCTGCTCTGACATTTAAAACATGTCGGAATAATCAATAGATTCTCTGAAATTTCAAACACAGCCCTGGCTATAAATAAGCTCAGAGAGAACCACTTTGCCTTCAAAGAAATCAGGCTTTTGAATGCCAAACTCTCCAGGCCAAATGGCAACCTGTCTGTCTTTACATCCATTTCATGGTTACAGTTCTCAAGAGAGACAGACACCGAATGGATTTGACTGTCAACAGGTGACAATAGATGCCAGTTACCTTTTCTCGCAGGATACACTGTCGATATCCATGCTCTGAGATCGGGAGAGACTCTGAGACTGGGTTTCAAGGCTGTTTGATGGGGAACTGCTGAGCGAGCTGACCCCCTCGCTGCTCTGGCTTCGATGAGCGGCACCTGAGGGAAATAAGACATTCAGTACAGTAAATCCCAAGGAGAAATAAGCTTTTTGTCACAAACCACGATAGTTACATCAGATAGGGACAAAATGACCAGCTCAACTAATGAAAAATAAATATAAATTTGATACTAAGCTAGAAAATGATCTTTGAATACACAGACAGTGATAGCGTTTAGGAAGAGGACACTAACTAATTCTCTCTTTCTCTCTCTCTCTCTGGCCCCACCCCCCACTTTTCCAAGCCCAGGAGAATTTAGACAACTGAAGCGATCCATTAGATGAAATCATTAAGATGAAATCAGATGAGACGTCTGGAAGACGTGAAAAGCACTTGTATCAAATGCAAGGAAAACGCCAATTACTAAATTATTGTCATCAGCAAAAACATGTCCTGAACTTGGGAAGGTCAGAATTTATACAGCTCAGTTTTTATACACAACAGTGACTTTTGTCAACTGAGCTATCAGTCATCCCAGAGCTTTAAACATTTTCAAGGACCTGCATGTCTTTCTGCTATTAGTCCCATATGTGCTGAGCTTCGGTAACTTTAGAGCTAGAGTAAGGATTAAATACTTTTTCAGGATATGGGCTGCTTCTGAAGAATTACCCAGCCAAGTTAACTCATCGCTGTAGAAAGATTTATTTTTAAGTATATACACAGTACATGTACATCCGAGACAAATAATTCAGCACATCAGACAAGCGGCACTGTAACCAGCTGTATTTTACCAACCCATTTCTCAGTTTTCTCCCCCAATCCTTCATGTATTTTTCCCTGCTCTGGTTCATTATCCAGTTCCCTTCGGAATAATTCTGGCGATCCAGCCTCAACAGTCACTTGCGGTAATAAACTCCACACCCTATCACCACTGCAGAAATTTTTATTTTTTTATTTTTTTCTTTATCATCTCACCCAATTCTTCGGCTAATAATCCCCCAAAACTAAATATGCCACCTCCTCACCAATTCCTTGATGTGAGTAAACAGAAGAGAAATTGCATTTCAGTATAACTCTCCTACTACCTTCCATTTACACCACACATTAAGATTTCATCTCCTAAAGAATTCAGTGAATTCAATTAAGTAAAAATGTTTTAAAGTTTAATGAAGTAGAAGTGACCATTTCAATGATTGTAGTGAAGCTGGGGGCAGTGTGAATACTCTTTGTACTGTACAGCACAGGTTTTGCAATTTTTGCTTTGATCATTCCAATTCCCTTCAAATTGCAAAACAATTTTTAAAATTAAATTCCAGTAATTACTGATCGGCTCCTTCAAATACACATTAAAAACAGAAATGATATTATTTTAATAACATGCCAGAGAGGAGAAAATGGATAGTTCAGGTACAAATTCAAAGCCAACAAGTTAGCTCAATACTGTACTTTGCTTACATTGCAAAGCTAGAAATATCAAACACAGGATCATTACCAGAAACTCAAAATGACAGGACAGAACACGAATATATCTAAACAAACCTTTGCAGCACATAAGGGCAATTCGGTATTACAGTTTTAGTTAATATTTGGAAGGGAAAATCCCACGATAAACTGGTTCAGGTGCACAAGCAATTTAGATGATTATCTCTACCAAATGTGTGAGGTACAAAGTCTATAATTAAATTATAATTCATCACTAACGCTAGAAACAGTCCCCTCAAAGTACATGACCGTTCACGACAGTTCTGTGTGTGAAATTTCCGAATTTGGAAACGCTAAAGCCTGCGCTGTAAAATCTTTTAAGCATCCTTCTCATAAGAAGCCAGCCCTCAAAATTTATTGGAACGCTTCTTACGCAAACCAAAGTGATACTTTAGGGACTTTCCGTGCGCCAGGTTTATTAAAAATTTCCTGTATTTGCACAACAGCTAAAGAGAAAGAAACGTGAAACCATTTCTTCCCCTCTCCTCAAGGTGTTCCGACTTTTTTTCTCTTCCACATCCGCACGTACAAAAGAATTGCTGGGTTAGAATATAGTTGTGTAATGGTAGACAGACCGGGAGCCAGAGAGACGGGGGGTGGGAAACGGGGGTGAACTAGGAGGTCGCTCAGTTGCCAATAAATATTTTTTAACAACAATAAAATTACAATTGTACACCTCCTTTCACGTCAGGAGGACGCCCTGAGGCACTGGACAGTTACTGATTCAGACCCGAGTTAGGACAGAGAGGCGGGGCGGGGCTGTTAGAATTGCCGATGAGTCCATCGGAGAGGAGAGTCTTGAGGCAAGACTTGAAGGATGCCAGGGAGGGGGTGACGCGGAGGGACTTTGGGATGGAGTTCCGGAGGTTGGGGGCAGAGTGTCTGAAGGCTCGCCCCGCCAATGGGTCAGGGGCCGTGGAGCAGGCCAGAGCCTGCTGAATGGAGGGGGCCCCCGGGCAGGTTGTGGGGGGCTTTTAATCCGAAAATCAAGAACCGCATTCTCGTCATGGGAGTCCAGGGACTCGCAAACAAAACCTGATTGTTCACAAACCCTGATATCTTTAATCCTACCATCTGGAGTTGCCTGAAGCTGTTCCATTCCATACCTGTGGCTCCGATGGGAGATGTGGCTGGAGTCATGCCCTGAGCACTGAGCCCCATGTTTTGAGTCATGCCTGGCGTTGCTGCGGATGCCCCCGGTGGATTTTCTCGCTGAGGAGACGTGAGCGGTGTGGTGGGTTGAGAAGTTTGTCCGCCACCGAGCCGGGCAAGGCGTCTTCTACGGATCTACGTTCAAAAAAAGAGGGAGGAAGGGAACAAAACAGCTCAGCAAAGAAAAAAACAATACAACAACTTAGATTTATATAGCGCCCTCCACACCAGACAGTGTCTCAGAGCGCTTCAATTCATTCACCTTAGATGACCATCTCCAACTGATTTGCAATTTATAATAATCCTTGCATTTGATATAGCGCTTTTCACGTCTTCTAGCTCTTCACAGAATATATTGTAAATTGACTGTATATTTGTGGGCAAAACGCGGCAGCCAATTGCGCACAGCAGCGTCCCCACAAACAGTCGTGGATTGAATGACCAATGTATCATAGTTTTGGGGACGGATTATTATTATTATTTATAAAATCAGAATTGCAAATACAATTGACTGTTTACAAATAATAATTTTTAAAAAAATTGGACACTTTCCGTGACAGTTTCTGGAACTCTGCTGTGTACTGCCATGTTTTGCCCACAAAACACATTCAATTAATTCTTCAGTGAAGTGCTTTGAGAAGTCTAGAAGACATGATGAGGCTCTATATATCAAAGACATGGATTATTATTATATATACACACATGTATAAATATAACTGAATGGAAACAAAAAAAGGTTGCTACATAAACAAAGGCGGCAGATAATACATGTTAGCAATGTGTCACAGACAAGCTGAGCAGATGATTAATTTGAATTATGGAGTAAATTAATAAAAAGTGAGAAAACAAACCAGATTAACTGGGGAGAATGACACTTCTTTGATAATAGCAAGACACGTTATCTAAGTAAATCGGGCAACTAATTTGCAATAAACATAAAAATAACTCAAAATGAAATTTCTTGCTGTGAACAGCATTTTGATATCTCAATGACCAAAAATATCAATCAGGAAACTGCTGAAACCTGGAATTCAGACCTACATAAAGTTGAAACCCTGCGTATTTGTTTGGAAGGAAATTCAATACAGCATTTAGACAAGTGTTACTTTGAGCAATTTGTCATAATAATCCTTGCATTAGATAGTGCATTATCATATCTCCGTAGTGTAAATTGAATTAACTGTAAACAGTATTTAGTCAAAACAATTCCTTGCAGTATTCCTTGAATGTTCGGAACACTCCTCTCCAAACGGGTTTCCTATCGATCACAATGGAAGTTTTTTTTTAATTCCTGTAAAAATGTATTTTTAGAACCTCTGAGTCAGGAACATAATCTAAAAGTAAAAACTGCATTACCTAAATACCGTATCGACACGAATGAGCGAAAAAAACAACACACACAATTCAACCTTTTAAACCGTATTGTTCCACGGACAAAGCGCCTCCAGAATGCAGAATCATCGCAGTCACTGTTGGTTGAGTTTATAATAATTTATAGCATTTTGACTTTATTGAAATATCAGCTTAATCTAAGGCCTGACTGTCCTACATTGGAACCCTATTTTTTTTTATGGGAATGTATAACAAGGGTAAAAAAAAGCAGGTACTATATTACATACACCAGCAATTTTACAAACTAAATTCTAAGCTGGGGAACTGCGCACCTCAAAAAAAGGCTCAGTCAGCAAACTGCATATACTGTGCAGCAACAAAAAACAAAATGCACATCACATCAATTTAAACATTCAACCATCCATTGCATTTTCTAACAAGTTTATTTTTGGGAGGGGGGGTGAAGGGGGGGTTGGTGAAGGAGGAACATGCTGCCTGTTGATCAAATAATTATTAAACGTAAGCGGGGGGGTGGGGGGGGTAAATTACAGGGACAAATTATGCTGGAAGTTTTGCAAAGACAAGATGAGTCTTGGCGGTATGGGCACTTTGCAGCCCAAAAGATTCTTTGTTCCCCGCTAAAGATAGCTGAATGCAGTAGAAAGAATAGATACAGAGGCATAAATGGGATTTTTTTCTTTTTGTTGCCTGATGCAAATGGATTTATCCGAAACAGCCAATCGCTGTTCTTCATACAAGTCCCGAGCATAATATTCCCCCCCCACCCCCCACCCCTGTACTAAAATGTCCACCTACAGATAAAAGGGCTTGAACCCACAACCACCGATATTTCGCCTACAAATAGTCGCCAACAACAACAAAATTACATTTATAGAGCACCTTTCCCAAAGCGCTGAACAATCAGATGCGAACCCGAGCCGGGGAGTGGGGGTGGAGGGGGGTAGGAGAGAGAGTTAGGAGGGGAGCAGAAGGCATGGTCGAAGAGGAAGGTCTTGAGACCGGCCTTGAAGGAGGAAAGAGAGGAAGCGAGCTGAAGTGATTGCGGGATGGAGTTCCACAGTGTGGGAGCAGTGAGGCTGAAAGTCCGGCCACCGATGGTGGGACGATTAGGGCGGTGGACGCGGAGGGGATTCTTCCAAATGGGAAAAACTATAGCATAACATGGCGCGATAAGGCGTGAAAATCAAATACCAGAAACATGGTACTGTACCATTAATCTTGACAACTCGATGCTCTTTACAGCATTTGTAAGTTTTACGGCAATTGTGTTTTTTTTTAATATAAATACAGCGTCCCTTTAGCAAAAATTGTTTCTGTATGTAAACTGTTGGCTCGAGTTATGAAAAACACAGTTTGAAAAATCAAAACAAAATTTTGCAGTCAGTTGGGAACTAGAAAAAAAAACTGACGTGCTAAAATGATCGATGGCATTCATAGTTCAATTCCCCACGTGGCTTAATAGTTTGTTTTTTTAAAGAAATCTCTCAACAACACTAGTTGATGCATACAACATGCAAGATAAAATCCAAGAGGAATTCTGTGTACAGTCCGTCTGTCCAGCACCCAAAGCCTTTGCCAAATCAGATACTTCTTTGACAACATCTGCGCTCAACATTCATACACAATCACAGGCTACGAAAGTCCTGGTCTTCCATCGGGTGTGTGCGCGCCTTTATATGTGTGTGTGTTTGTGGGGCGGGTAGGGGAAGAACAAAGTATGATCTATTTATTTGGCTCCTACAATATTCCTCAGTAGGAGGCATGGGCAAAAAGATCTGCGAGTGCTGGAGTTCCACTTGGAATTTTGTTTTCCATGCGTAGCCACCCCACTCCCACGATGACCAAGACTAAGTTTGGATTGGAAGCTAAACTTCGCAAACAAAAGATGTGAGATTATATTTTAAAAAGCTGCCACCGAGCTAAACAATTAACTCTAGGCCTCGCAAAAAACATGGCTCCCCCAATAAACTCTAATCACTGGTTAAAACTCTCAACACAAGCTACACACACACACATATACAATACTGCAACTCAACACTCAAAACAGGAATTTACAGATGAAGACCAACAGTGATAGTACATAAGGTACAGTACATAAAATTGCAGTGCAAGGTTAAGTACAAACATTAACGGAACACATCGAACTAATACTTACATCACCACAAATAACAATCCTGATATACACGTCTTTGTAAAACTAAAAAGGTTTTTTTTCAAAAAAATATATTTTTCAATCCATTTCTTCACGACATGTTAACGAGATCACTTTACCGACAGTTCCCAGTGTTCAAACCTCCCTTTTTGGCCTGAAGTCAATGGCATTAGCAGATTAAAGACTAAGATCAGCAATTGTGGTACAGAAATTACGAGAACTGACTATAGATAGTGCAACATCATCTTAGCATTCATATTCTGCTTGGAAAACAGCAATTAATCTAAGGCAGAATGGAGCAAAAGTCAGAGCAGCAGTAATGTTGCAACTGGCCTCGGGTTACTGTTAATAATAATCCTTGCATTTGACATAACTTACATTTTATATAGTGCCCTTCACGTGGGGCAGTATCTCAGGGCTATTTATATATTGCCCGATCAGTTCATTGAGATGTCTCGCTGCACTTTTAGGAAGGTATATATACTGTAAAGTGGATTGCATATTTTGTGGGAAAAGGCCATATTCAAATTGTTTGTCACATTCACCCCAGTCACTATTACGTGACTGTGCTCACTGTGAAGCACTTCAAAGGCCGTTGTGTCAAATCCGCAAGGAAATTCATTACCATGCAGTATTCGCAAGTCCTAATTTCATCCTCAAAATATACAGTCAATTCACTTTACAGTATACTCCGTGCAGCAATTTGAGCATTCCTGGGACGCTAACCCACTTGAAGGACGTTGTATAAATGCAAAAATTCATCTCAGAGGCGTGATCAGGCGTAATATCAAATCCAAGGATTGTTATTACTGAAGATAAAACGTGTGATCTGTTTTAAACTTTTTCTTTCCAAGTCCCCTCCAAACTAATCTCTATCCTTAAGTCAGAAACAAAAAATCAGCAATTTTCAGTTCCCTGAGTCATGTTGACATTTGGCAGTAATGGTTAAATTTCCATTGAAAAATAATAATAATAAAAACACAAGTATAGTGCCGACTCACTATAGGCCAAAAGACACAACCGGTCAATCGTGTGATTGTTTTCAGCACATTACATAAACCAAATCAATTATCTTTGAGATGGGGGGGGGGGGGGGGAGGGAGAGACGAAAAAAAGCTTCAAACCTCTAATTTTAAAAGACTAATATTCAAACCTAATTCACATCAGCAAGAGACGATGAACAGCCAGTAGTATGACATCTCTCCGGTCAAAGATGGCTGAATTCCACCTGGTGACGGAATGCTGAAGACAACAACAAATTGCTCTTGCGTATATAACGCCTTTCACAGCAGAAAGACGACCCAAGGGGGGGCTGAACAGTCAGGGTTTTTTGGGGAAACTGAGCTGGTAGCTGGGGTCAGGATGGGTGGAAGTTCATAAGGGTGGGGAGGGTGGCCCAAGGCTCAGCCCAAGAGGAAGGTCACATAATTTCAACTTCATATATAGTCAATTCACTTTCACAATTCATGAATTCCGTGAAACGCTTTGAAATGGCTTGAAGACATGAAAAGGGTTATATAAAATGCAAGGATTATTATTATTATTAAGGAGAGCGTACATAATCTTAAAACTAGGTACAGGCCATTTAGGAGTGAAATTAGGAAGCAGTTTTTCCCAAATATAGGTTAGTCGAAATCTGGAACTCTCTCCCCCACCAAAAAGGCTGGGTATGCTGGATCCATTCAAATTTTCATGACTGAGGTTTGTTGGGTCAGGATATTAAGGGATATGGGGCAAAAGCGGGGAATGAGTGTAGGCGAGCCATGATCTTATAGAATGGTGGCACAGACTCATTGGCCTACTCCTGGTCCTGTGCTCTTATTATAAACAGATGCAGCCAGATGTCAAGTCTTTTTTAAGATCATTGCAATGCAGGAATAGTTAAAAGTTTTTACGCAGAGTCTCCACATTTATCTCAGCAAACCAAGAACTGCCATCACTGCATTGACCTTCTGTACCACAATAAAGTGAAATCTAAAGACAATAAAATGTGTCGACAATCCCGGTATTCGACGGGGGGGTGGTGGGACCGGAGACAATCTTTCATTTGCAGCTAAAGCAATTAGATCCACGTACAAAACTTTGGTTGGGCTGAGGCTAGGAATACTGCATCAGTTTGGGGGTATTGAAAGGACAGCAGCCTACCACATAGAGCTTTCAAAATATTAAAAGATTTGGGTAAACTCGTAACACAGGGTAAATTAAGAGACAATTTCCACTAAATGGCAAATCAAAAACATATTTCTGCCTTCACATAATTATCTTCATTATTACCTTGATGAGGTATCACACACTTAACAGTCCAACACAGACTTGCTGAACAAAGCTGAACATAAAGTCCCATCTGCATACCCTCCTTCTTCAATGTATAGTCAGCTGCAAAGTCATCGATGGACAAATATTTCAACATGGACGAGGCATTTGTAATGGCTCATAAGTGGCGAGGCCAACAGAGTTTTGCCGTTAAATCACTTTCCTCAAGCAAGCATCAGGCCTCGGAAGTCAGGCAAACATAAATCTTAACAGAAGGTGAAAATAACAGTGAATCATCGACTGTAAAGCACAGTCAATGTTATCCAGACAGTTCTGGGGGGGGGGGAGGGGAGGGAGGGAGAGAATTTAAACCGTGTGAGGCGACCACGTAACATTCTGCGACGTTGACGATAAAATGTTTTAATTTCGTTGACATAACAAGAACTGACTTAATTGATTGACGGATCATATAAGGTTCTAATTATCAATCACATCATTACATTGGCCCTAATGCACCATAGTTTTCTGCAGCAGCAGAGTCCTGTATCCTTTAGAAACAATATCCTTTCCCCACAGCCTAATAATAATAATCCTTGCATTTGATATGCGGCTTTTCACATCTTCTAGAAACTATATAAGTAATTATAATTATATTATAACTCATCACTGTTATACCTTCCCTATCCTACAACAACAACAAACTTGCACTTATAAAGCGTCTTTCACATCGGGAGGACGTCCCAAGGCGCAAAACAATTAGGTCGGGACCCGAGCAGGGGGAATGGGGTCTGGATAGGGGGAAGGAGAGGAGGGAGAGTGAGGAGGGGAGCAGAAGGCACGGTCGAAGAGGAAGGTCTTGAGACTGGCCTTGAAAGAAGAAAGAGAGGAAGCGAGGGGGTGCGGGACAAGTCAGCTGGACAAGTGCACATTGAAACTGTAACAGGAAGCAACAGAAAGATGAGCTACAATGACAACGCTAATAAAAGTGGTCCTGTGTATTGTGGCATTACCTGTAAAAAGCAAACAAGAAGTCGGACGTTCTCAAACTACTTTATACATTGAGAACATCAGGAGGGAAGAAATACCCCCCCACCACCACCCTTTGGAACTCCATCCCCCAGTCCCTTTGCCTCTCCCCTTCCCTTGCCTCCTTCAAGGCCCAGCTCAAAACCCTTGATTTCAAACACAACTTTGGTCAGCCTTCCACCCCCTAATCTCCGTGTCCTCCGATTCCCAATCCCCAGCTCAGATCCGAATCTTTGACTGTCTTCCCGACGTTAAAGGCACTATACAAATGTCATTTGTTGTATGATTAAGCATACACTGTGTGTGTGACATTACAATATAGCTAATGTACATCAATACAATATCGCACCAAAAAAAATCTTTTTAGACACACAAATAAATATTACCACTTCCTCTGATGAATGCCAACCTACAAATTTATGTTTCCAGTGTACAATTTTTTTACACCCAAGATACATTTTTTAAATGCTGTGGGGGACAAAAAAAATGTCTCCACCATCAAACTACAGTTTGTTTTTCTCCTGGAAAGCTTATGTACAGTGTTTAACTTGTATTTAACAGCAGTACCAAAACAAAAAAAGGCCGCATTAAGTTTACGTTGGGATTTCCAATATAAAGACACTTATAGCTTCAGACCCAAAAGGGCAAAAAGTAATTAAGGTGCCAAACAGAAACTTTAAATGGAAACCGATAAATCAGTGCTGTGGTGTGTAAACTTCAGTTGTGTCAATTACAATTGTAGGGTTGTTGGGGGGGGGGGTTCTCCCTCCCTCCTCCACCACCCCCCAACTCCCCCTCACCCACAACCCACCCCAAAACCAATTGCAAAAAATAAAAACCCTACAATTGTAATTGCCACAACCATCGTTTCACACTGAAAAAAAACAGAATAATAATTGAGTCTCCTGACCAACTCTCTCTCTCTCTTAAGCCACACACACTGAACATGTTTGAACTTTCTCCATTAATTAATGACGCACTTTGCTGGGGGAAGTGGGGAGAGGGAGGTAGGGTAGGAGGAAAATGCCCCCAGATGGGGTGGTGAGAGGAGGAGAGAGGGAGTGAGGGAAATGAAAAAAAATAAAAAATCTTTCTCTTACACACACATATATATATATATATATACACACACACAATTCACTCCCAATACACACACAAATTGCCTACAGATATCGACCTCAAGGCTACCGTTGTTGGCCTTAGCAACAAAAGAAACCGCAGAGTTCTTTGGAATTTCTTTGGGGGGGGGGGAAGGGAGATGGTGTGGGTAGGGGAAGAGGGGGGGAGTTGGGCAGGGAGAGGGGGGGAGGAGGTGGGGGAGAGAGGGGGGGAGGAGGTGGGGGAGAGAGGGGGGGAGGAGGTGGGGGAGAGAGGGGGGGAGGAGGTGGGGGAGAGAGGGGGGGAGGAGGTGGGGGAGAGAGGGGGGGGAGGAGGTGGGGGGAGAGAGGGGGGGAGGAGGTGGGGGAGAGAGGGGGGGAGGAGGTGGGGGAGAGAGGGGGGGGAGGAGGTGGGGGGGGAGGAGAGGGGGGGAGGGGGAGGAGGTGGGGGAGAGAGGGGGGGAGGAGGTGGGGGAGAGAGGGGGGGAGGAGGTGA
>CM068767.1:4750677-4755677 GCA_035084275.1 Hydrolagus colliei
TCCACAAACAGCCGTGGATTGAAAATGACCAATTTTATTATTGTGGTTGTTTTTTTGGAGAGGTTATTATCAGACGTGAGGAGTGAGAAAACTTGCCCATGGTTTCGCCCCTGACCTGCCTGGATTCGAGGTCTCACATGTGACATCAGAGAGATCAGACCAGACTCTCCTCAATAAATCGGAATAAGTGCTACTAATCATTTTAATAATAAAATAATACTAATATTCTTCGCTCCGAGCTTAGCAATGGAAGTGAACACACTTGCATCCGCTCACCTGTTTCAACAGGGTCTTCATGTGGTAGTTATTCCCCCGGCAATAAGCCTCCAAAATTAATCCAAACCGTAATGAGACCTCCGGGACGTGCATCTCCGACCTGAAATGACAGTCACAGGATTCGGCTGAGAATGGCGTCTCCTTTCAGCGCCTTGGGATTGTCCTCCGATGTGAAAAGGCTCTCGGTCAACGTCATTTTGCGGTGGTGGTTGTTGTTGTTGTTTCGTCTCGTCTCGGTCAGCCTGGCGTCTCGATAACGCATGGAAAATTCAGGTCGAACAGAATGGCCCAGAGCGGGCTCGAGGGGCTGAGAGGCCTAATCCTGTCCCTTGAACGGAATCCTTACCTGAGATGCCAGAAGAGGAAGTGCCCTATCTTCCTGTTGGCCAGAGCCCTGTTCAGCAGGAACTTTGACAGCTCCGAGTCCAGGTAAGGTTCATACTTCAGAACTTGCACCAATTGTAAAAGATACTGAAACAGCTCCTCCTCACTGTGGGGTGGGGTGGCAGTGGGGGGGGGGGGGGGGGAGAGGAGGGGGGGGGGGGGGGAGAGGAGGGGGAAACAAGACGTTACTCAACTAGGAGGTTAAAGGCCAAGAGAAAGCAGCTCCGCCCTCACCGCGATTTTGTGCCCCCAACAAAAATGTCACAGGCTTTTCATTCCCTGTGGAGTCTCGTAGCCAAGCGGTAGCGCGCTCGCCTCCTCTCAAGTGAGAGAGAGGAACCTGGGTTTGATTCCCGGCTGGGCCGAGTGGGAGGCAGGGGCAGGGTAGGTGGTTGAAACCATAGGTGCGTTTCTTACTCCACTCACCCCTGTTTACCCAGTAGTAAGTACGATGTTAAGTTGACTGTCGGATGGCTTTAGAGAGGATTACTATTGTTGATCAGAGTGTGGCCGACCTCACCTGAGATTTTTTAAGCAGTTTATGGCGAAGGAGCGAACGTAACGATCTGGGTAACTATAGTCCAGCAGCTCCAAGGCGTGTAGTGCAGGCAGCTCTGGCCAGGACTGCAGCAACCAAATCATCTGTAACAATACCATTAGTCAGATAGGTCAGTCAGATACGTCGGTCGGTCGGTCAGTCAACTCCATCGTCACCTCCGTCAGATCAACCCTGAAGCTTCTGAACTCAAGTCTAATCGCTAAACAAAAACAACATTACATCTGCCAGCGCCTTTCACGTTGGGAGGACGTCCCAAAGTGCTGGACGGTCAAGTGTTTCCAACCCGAGTTGGGGTCGGGGTCGGGGAGTGAGGACGATAAGGAGAGGGAGGGTGGGGGACGGTGACCGATGGCACGATTGGTGAATTGACTGTATATTTGTGGGCAGCCAATTGCGCACAACAGCATCCACCCCCCCCCCCCACCCCCCACACATAAACAGCCGTGGATTGAAATGACCAAATTTTATTGTTGTTGTTTTTTAGGGGGGACGGATTATTATTGGCCGCGAGCGCGTGTGTGTCGGGGGTGGGGGGGGAGGGTGGGGGGGGGGAGGGTGGGGGTGGGGAGGGGGGGGGTGGATGGATTGCGGGATGGAATTCCAATGGAGGTATCTGGGGAGGAGGGGGGTGGGGTGTGTGGTGGGGGAACCTTACCTGGGCCACATCTCGTGTTTATTCCACTTGGTGATGGCCAGTAGTTTGGCGAGAGCTTCGAATAGTGATTGCGAGCCTCCCACCTCAGCTTCCACACCAAGTCTTTCTCGTCCTCAAGAATTCAGTGCACGATTTGCGCTCCATAATCTCCTTCAGCTGCTGTTGCTGGTGGACGGGAGCGAAAAGGGGGGAGACTTTCTCAGAGGCCGAGGCAGAGAGAATCATTCGTTCAAAAAACACCAGTGAATTGACCGTATACGTATTTGTGGGAGAGCGAAACGCGGCAGCCAATTGCGCGCGGCAGTGTCCACTCCCCCCCACCCCCACCCACAACACACACAAACGGTCGTGGATTGAAAATGACCAATTTTATCTTGTGGTTTTATTTTGGCCGGATTATTATGAGGTAATAACCCTGTGTGGAGGGCACTCTGCAAGTGTGTCGTTGGCTACAAGTTGTTGTTGGTGTCTGACATATAGCCACGCGCGAGGTTAAGTTTTGCCGTGAGCGTTGTTGTTGTTTACCTCAGTCGGTGAAGCCTTCGAATGGTCTCCATTTTTACCCACTCAAGAATCTGAGGAAGGAAAAACACTCCCAAGGTCAAATAACCACTGCACAGTCACTACACTTTTACACTGACTGCATTTAATAATAATAATAATAACAATCAATTAATAATCCTGCCATTTGATACTTTGCTCTTCACGTCTCCTGGACTGTGTCTCAAAGCGCTTTACAGAATATACTGTAAAGTGAATTGACTGTATATATTTGTGGGCGAAATGCGGCAGCCAATTGCGCACAGCAGAGATCCCCCCACCCCCCCACCCCACACACACACACACAAACAGTTGTGGGTTGAAATGATCAAGTTATTACTTATTACTATGTGGGGTTTTTTTTAGGGATTATTATCAGGTGTGTGGAGTGTGCAAGGAAACTTGCCCAAGGTTTTGTCCTGACCTGGTGGGAATCGAACCACAGGTCTCACGCTTGTGGGATTTCAGATTCAGTGGAGTATCTACTGTAGCTCAGTGGTTAGAGCGCTCGCCTTACAAACGTGAGACCAGTGTTCAAATCCAGGCAGGTAGCCTTGGGCAAGTTTCCTTACTCACACACACACACACACACACACGCATGCCTAATAATAATCTCTCCCCAAAAAAACACAATCATAAAATTGTTTCATTTCAACCACAACAACAACAACAACAAATTACAGTTATAAAGCCCCTTTCACGTCGGGAGGACGTCCCAAGGCGCTGAAAGGACGTCCCATGACTGTTTGTGTGTGTAGGGGGGGTGGGGGGGGGTGGGGGGGGTGTGGGGGGGGGAACGCCGCTGTACGCAATTGGCTGCCGCGTTTCGCTCTCCCACAAATATATATATATATATACAGGACAGTCAATTGACTTTACAGTATATTCTGTGAAGCGCTTGGAGACACAGTCTAGAAGACGTGAAAACAGCCGCGATATCAAATTGCAAGGATTATTATTATAATTATTATTATTGTTATCAGACGCTCTTTCTTCCCAACGTCAGTGCCTCTGCAAACCCCAACCCCCGAGCAAACGCCCCCAACCCTGAGCAAACCCCAAGGTAACCGACCTTATCGAAGGAGGGGTAGTAGATGGGGTGAGGTCCGATGTTGAGGAAACGGATCTGCAAGGCTGCGGCGCTGTCTGTGTTCGGGTTACTCTGTATAGTTCCCATTGGGTTCAACAATTCTCCCTTTTCATCTGGGGGGCAGTCAACGACGTCATTACTGAGAGTGAGATGACCTCCCACCCACCCTCCCGGCCCATCCCCCCCTCCCCCACCCACCCTCCCTGCCCATCCCCCCCTCCCCCACCACCCTCCCTGCCCATCCCCCTCTCCCCCACCCACCTCCCTGCCCGTCAACACGCCAGCCTGCCTGGCTGAAGACAATAGTAGTGAAACAAAAACAGAGGGAGAAAGAGAGAGAGAGAGCTGGGAAAACTGAAACGCAGGTTACAGGCAACACATCTATGGAGAAAGGGAAAGTGAGTCAACGCTTCTGAGTCCACGAGTACTGACAAAAGCGTGTCGTGAACCCGATACGGAGGGTGGGGGGGGGGTGGGGTGGGAGTGGGTGGGAGACAGCCCTGTATTGCTAAAAGTCGCTGTCCCCTCGTAAGAGATGACGAGAGACGTTGAAATCAAAGTCTCGGCGGCTTGTCCTCAGGAGACATTGACAAACGCGGCAGCTACAGGAGAGGGCAGGGAACCTCTACTGACGTCCAGGTCAATAGACGAGTCGGCCAACACAGAGTTCAACACAGAGCCTCAGGACAGCACAGTGTGGGAGGAGAGCTGTGTGTCTCTCTCTCTCTGTCTGTCTCTCTCTCTCTCATTGACGTACAGTCTGAATGCTTCTCATTGTAGGAAGTTGCCAAATTCTTGGCCACATTGGGATGCCATTGGGTTCCAATGCGATCAGCCGCTTGTCTCATCATCCTACACACGCACACACGCACGCACACACATGCACGCACACACAATTCGAGCCTCACCAGGTAATGATGGCCACATGTGCAGCCAGGCATCTCCGGTCTTCAGTTGGTCCTTGTAGTCAAACACCATGGTGTTGACCCAGGCGATGGGGCAATCCTGAGAGACACAGACAGCCAACGTCAGTGAGAGACGTGGACACACATACACACACGCGCGCGCGCACACACATGCATGAACACACACACACGCACGCACACAGGGATAAAACAACATAACAACATCAGAATTTGAATTTGAAAACACACGTGGGTGACAGACAGACACATACACACGCACACACGTGTACACACACACGTTGCCACACACACATGCACACGCACGACACACACACATTTACACACATACACGTACACACACATATACACATACACACCGACACACACACACACACGCACACACACACACACACACAAATGAATCATGAGTTTCTACTTCCTCCTTCCACTACCCTCTTTGGACAGACTTCTGAGAAATGTATTTATGATCAGGAAACGGAGAGTGCCAAAGAGTTTGTGTAGCAGGTGGCTCGTACGCAGCCCTCCCCCAACCCCACAATCACACAAATCACCCCCAGAACTGCGGACTGA
>CM068767.1:4760677-4795677 GCA_035084275.1 Hydrolagus colliei
CGCAAAGATTATTATTATTATTTATAATGATGTTGTCGCATTCTGAGGCGGGCTTTGATCAGGGAATGAAGGAGTGGGGAGGGGATGGTGTTCCAAGGGAGAGTGCGGGTGGGTGGGTGTGGGGTGGGGGGGGGGGGGCAGATATGTCAAGGTAGGAAACTGGCAAACTGCACCGTAAGGAATCTTATGCCAAGGCCCAAAATTCGGCCTAATCTTTGCCTAAGAGCACTGTTTCAGCTTCCCACAAGGTTTAGCATCGGGCAGAATCCGTCAACTTGTACTTCTGCAGGAAGCCAATAATAATAATTATACAATAATAATAATCCTGGCATTTGATACAGCGGCTTTTCACGTCTTCTAGACTGTCTCAAAACTCTTCACGGAAAATACTGTAAGTGAATTGACTGTATATATATTTGTGGGCGAAACGCAGCAGCCAATTGCGCACAGCAGCGTGTGTCCCTCCCCCCCCCCCCCCCCCCCCCACACACACACGACAAACAGTCGTGGATTTGAAATGACCGATTTATTATTGCTTTTATTTTCTCGAGGGATTATTATCAGACGTGTGTGTTTGTGTGGTGTGTGTGTGTGAGAGTGTGGAGTAAGGAAACTCGCCAAGGGTTTCGCCCTCCTGGCCTGGCCTGTCGGGAATCGAACCCAGGTCACTCGCCTGCGAGGCAAGAGCTCTAACCACTGAGCAACAGGCACTCCACCATGATCTTGCAGAGGGAAGCTTATTGAATCACACCTGAATTTAAAGCATGTTTGAAATTCTCTGCGCGATGTAAACCTTGAGGCTAAAACCTGGTGAAATGGCAGGTCTCTGATAATCACGCCACAACCACAATAATAACAAGAATAATGTTTGCATTTGATATAGCGCCTTATCACGTCTTCTAGACGTCTCAAAGCACTTCACGGTATACACTTGTACTGTAAAGTGAATTGACTGTATATTGGCGGCCGAAATTTCGAAACGAACAGTACAGTCAAATCTCATCATTTTGTAGAAAAACTAGGAAGTCCACCCATTGAATGAATCAGTTTGTTGACGTACGATTGTAATCGCTGGTTCCTGGAATATGTCTATCTATCATCATCATCATCATCATCATCATCATAATAACATTCACCCCTGCGTTTGATTCAGTCCCTGTATCACATTGTCAATCAATCTCAAACACTTCACAAGGTTTACTGTAAAGTATTTTTGTAGCTGAACGCAGCAGCACAGTGTGCGCACAGCAGCGTCCCACAACAACAACAACATGACATTTGTATCCTGCTTTCTATGCCACTGATAAGACTCCTTGATTGAGAAAACGAACTCACCGGTAACTGACGAGACTTATCATTCCGATAGCAATAGTAAATCGGTCATTTTCAACCCACCGCTGTTTGTGTGTGTGTGGAGGGGGGGGGGGGGGGGGAGGGAAGGCTGCTGTGCGCAATCGGCTGCTGCGTTTCGCCCACACACACACACACATATATATACACAGTCGATTCACTTCACAGTATGTTATTCTGTGAAGCGCTTTGAGACACAGTCTAGAAGACGTGAAAAGCCATTATATCAAATGCCAGGATTATTATTATTATTATTGAATAGTGGACTCTCTCTCAGAGAGAGTCCAATGTTAGGCTTGAGCCAATACAAGGCTCCCTCGATCGCAGGCGATGAGAGAGAGAGAGAGAGAGAGCGCTATCAACTTGAATCAAGCTGGCTAACGACAGCAACAGGAAATACACAAGTAAAGGAGCCAGTAACCAACCTTCTTAATGGGCAGTGGTGGAGGTTTGGAGTAGGCCTTGGTTTTGGAGACTTGCACGATACTGTTCGACTGCTCCCCTTTCAACGAGTTGATGAGTGGAGTAATGGACCATTGTCAAGTGTGGGGTGGACCCACTGTACATACAGTTCCAGATATACTGGGCAGACGACACACGGAGAGATAGAGAGAGAGAGAGAGAGAGAGAAAATGCAACACGTCATTCCTCGGTTTAAACGCGCTCCGTTGTACCCCCCACCGTCCCTCCCTCCACTCGAAATACACAGTCGATTCACTGCGCAGTCTGTCAGCGTCCTCCCCGACGTGAAGGGAGTCTCTGTCAATGTCATACTGTTGTTGTTGTTGTTGTGTATCTGTCCTGCGCTGTGTAGTGATTGGGACACGTCTCGATGACGTGACGAGGGTAGCGATGTGAAACGCGAGGATTATTACGGAGAATTATTGATTATTAATATTGACTAATAAATTATTATGTTATTATATTACTATTAATTACAGTCAATTGTGGTGACGGTGTTTTGTAGGCGAAAAAATGTCGCGGGTACATTAAGCTGCCGGGTTTCGCCCACAAAAATACATGAGTCAATTCACTTTACACACCATATACTGGGTTGCGCTTTGACGACGGGTGAGAGAGGGCGGGTGTATCAATAATGCCAGGATTATCATTATCATTGTTTAATATTAATAATAATCCTTGATTTTGATATCGCGGCTTTTCGCATCTTACCGACTGTGTCTCAAAGCGCTTCACAAGAATATACTGTAAGTGAATTGACTATATATACATATATATATTACTGGGAGAGTGAAACGCGGCAGCCGATTGCGCACAGCAGCGTCTCCCCCCACCACACACAAAACAGTCGTGAGTTGAAAATGACCAATTTTATTCTTGTGGGTTGTTTTTTTTTGGAGGGATTATTATATTCGGCGGGCGTGTGTGAGTCTGTGTGTTGTGATGTGTGTCTGTGCGTGTGTGTGACTGTGTGTGTGCGTGCGTGTGGAGTAAGGAAACTTACGATTCTTATTCTGATTTGTTTTTCAAATTCACCTGAAGAGATGGATCTCACCTTAAATTGACCGAGAGGGTAATTGCCATAGATGTAATCCTCGGTCCCGTTGACCTGCAGTGTGTATTCTTGTGTGGGGTTCCACGTTCTTGTGACGGAAGACAGTGGCTTTCTTCTTCACAGCCATCTGCATGAGAGTCACAGGGTGCGACAGGGGCGGAGATCTGGAAGCTGAAAACTCTCCTGGGTTTATTAAAAAAAAGAGATTTAAAAGGTTTCAAGGGTCAGACCAAACGAGAGGCAATAAAAATTCTGGGTTTTGATTGTTTCCTTACTCCACACACACACACACACACACACACACATACAACATACACACACAAAACACAACACACACACACAAACACAACACACACACACACAACACACACACACAACACACACTAACACACACACGACATACACATACAACACACACATACAACACACAAATGCACACAACACACACACAAACATGCACAACACACACACACAAACACACACACAACACACACAACACACACACACACAACACACAAACACACAAACACACCACAACACACACCACGCCTGATAATGATCCCTCAAGAAAAAAAAAGACAATAATAAATTTGTCACTTCAACCCACGACTGTTTGTGAGGACGCTGCTGTGCGCAACTGGCTGCCGTTGAGGTGGGGGGGGGAGGGGGGGGGGGGGGGGGAGTGGAGGAGGAGCGAAGTGGGGGATAGGAGGGGAGAAGGGGAGGGGGAGAGAGGGGAGATAGTAGGGATGTTGCTGTGTGGAGTATAAGCTCCCAGCGCGCACGCACGCACGCAGGCACGCACTCACTTCATTGAATTGGAATTTGACGTTGATGACTATATTCCGGTTGCTCAGAGTCCTGACCATGTGGTTGTCGGGAGCCTCGGGGACAGGCTCGAGGTTCCCGGGGGAAGCTGTACTCCATCCAGTCACTGCCACGACATCCTCACCCTCTCTGACTCCTTCTCCTCGCAGAAACTGTCGCATCTTAGTCCTGAACTCCGACACCTCGTAATCCTCTATACAGTCAAACTCGTGTAGACCTGGGGACGGGAGGAGGGGGGGGGGTGGGAGCTGTCATTATTTTGTTGTTGTCGGTGTTATTGAAGATCACCACAAGATCTTTCAAATCCACTTGAAACTCCGACAGCGTCTCTGACAATAGCGATAACAATCCCGGCATTTGACCTGGCGCTTGGTATACCGTACTGTAGTCTTCTGGACTGCGTCTCGAAGCTGCTTCACAGGACATACTGTAAAGTGATTGACTAGATGCATTTGTGGGAGAGCGATTGCGCACAGCAGCGTCCCCCGTTCCCACCCAGACACACACATAAACGGTCGTGGATTGAAATGGCCCAATTTTTTTTCAAAGGAGGATTATTATTATGTGTGTGTGTGTGTGTGTGTGTGTGTGGTGTGTGTGTGTGTGTGAGTGTGTGTGAGTGTTGTGTGGTATGTGTTTGTGTGTGTGTGTGTGTGTGGAGTAAGAGTTTGAGACGCGAAATGCAAGGATGATTCCTCTTCTTACGGGAGATGTGTGTGCGCCTGTGGCCGGAGGGAGTTGGATGAGAGGTTTAGTGAAGGGAAGGGGTGGGGTGAAGGGGGGGCGGGGGCGGGTGGCTGGGAATGAGAGAAAGGGAAAGGTTTGATCCAACGCCTTGTGAGATGATGTCAGTGAATTCCGAGCCTCTCTGTATTCCTGTCAACAACTCCCAATTCCCAAATTATTTGAATCTCTGCCACCGGGCTTCCCACACTTTGTCCATTCCAGGACACATGGACCTCGGGGAAATCACACGTTAATCATCCTTCATTCACTGGCTGCTGCCTTTCGCTCGCCCACATATATAACGTACAGTCAATTCGCTTCACAGTCTATTCCGTGAAGCAGCTTTGAGGACACAGTCTAGAAGACGTGAAAAGCCGCTAGATCAAATGCAAGGATTATTATATTAGAAGTAATATTAATATGTAGTCCTGTAATATTAATTAGTATTATTATTGTTAGTACTGTAGGCAGTATTAGTAATTCTTTCCTGTGTAAATTAGTTGTTTCTACTCTTTCACCCATATTTTAACCAGTTTGTTTTCGATTGCAAGAGAGATAGCTCCTGTAGCTCAGTGGGTTAGAGACACTCACTCACTCACTCACTCACTTGCCTTACAAGTGTGAGACCTAGTGTTCAGATCCAGGCAGGTCAGGGTGAAGAACCTTGGGCAAGTTTCCTTACTCCACACAACACATACACACACATGTGCACATACACGCCTAATAATAATCTGTACAAAAAAAAACTATAGTAAATTGGTCATTGTCAACCCACGACTGTTTGTGTGTGTGTGGGGGGGGGGACGCTGCTGTGCCGCAATTGGCTGCCGCGTTTCGCCCACAAATATATACAATCAATTCACATTACAGTATATTCCGTGAAGCGCTTTGAGACACAGTCAAGAAGACGTCAAAAGCATCAAAAAAGATCAATGCAAGGACTGCTATTAGTAATGAGTAGTTGTACTATTAGCAGTATTATTACGGATGATGTAAACGCAAGTTGTTGATGTCGCCCTTGTTGCGTTGGCGTCATTGTCGTCAGTTTGTCGTCGAACAAAAACGTCGGGGTTCCTACCTTTGCGATGAGGAGACAGATCTGGGAGTTGATGATCTTCTCTGCCCGGTCTCCCTCCCGAGCCACCAGCTTAAGGATGGGCAGGAAAGGCCTGACATCGCCACAGCCTCCGCCGCATCGTCCTCCAGCTCCTCGCGCTCTGCCGTGTGATTGATACACGTGAAGACGTACGCGTCCGGCTCGTTCAGCGTGTGGAACAGAGGCTGCTGCTGAGACTTGCTGCCATAATAACTGGGGAGAGAGAGAGAGAGAGAGACAAATATACACAGACGCAGTCAATTCACTTGACGGGATTTTCCGCAAAGCGCTTTCTTTGAGACACAGTCTAGATAGAAGACGTTAAAACAAAGCCTCTCCATCAAAAGGTAAGGCGAAAGGCAATACTATTATCATATCTTATTATTATTAATATCATTGAAACTCTCTCCCTCAATCCCTCCGCCTCCGCCCCCCTGCCCACCCACCCCCCCCACCTCTACTTTCGCAATGCCAAGGTCACGCCTCCCGCCTCTTCGACCGCGCCTTTAGGGCGTTCTACAGACGCAAAATAGCTGTTGTTCATATTATCATTGAAGCCCCCTCCCACACCAACCCCCCCGCCCCCCCATCACTTCCTCTCCCTGACCCCCCCCTCTCCCCCACAGAAATGCCAACGACACATTAACGGTTAAGAGAGACAGAGAGAAAACAAAATCCGCCGTTTTACCTTTTTGATGTAACTGATGGTCGAACTACGAGGGACATAGAAATTCAAGTAAATCCCTGTCGGCAACAAGAACTCGACCTCCACATCCGGGTTCTCGTCCTCACTCCACAGGTCCTGCGGTAATAGACCCATTCCCGGAGGCATCTCGGTGGAGCTCCCCTCCGCCCCCCCCCCCCCCCCCCCCACCCCCTCCCGCCTTCCCCCTTTCAGCTACCAATGCCCCCTGCGAGAGGGAGAAGAAAGAATGGGACCATTAAGCCTGGGCTGGGACTGGAGGAGGTGGTTCACACACACACACACCAACAACAACAACACCAACAAATTACATTTATAGAGCGCCTGTCACGTCGGGGAGGACGTCCCAAGGCGCTGCACAGGAGGCGTGTGACCCGAGCTGGGAGGGGAGTGTTTGGGAAGGGGTGTGAAACACGAAGGGGAGGTAAAAGAGTTCGGGGTGGAACAAAAGGCACGATCAAAGAGGAAAGTCTTCAATCCGGCCTTGAAAGAGGAAAGGGAAGAAACGAGACGGAGGGATTGAGGGATGGCATTCCATAGGGTGGGAGCGGAGAAACTGAAGGCCCGGCCTCCGATGGTGGGGCGGTTCGGGCGGGGGGCTTGGAGCAGGCCAAGTCCTGCTGAACGGAGGGTCCGGGTGGGCGTGTAGGGGAGAGTAGATCGGTTAAATAGGGTGGGGCAAGGCCATGTAAGGCCTTGTAGGTGAGGACGAGGATCTTGAACTCGATCTTCACACACACACAGAGGAAAACACCTTGCTGGATAGCGCTCTCGATGAGTAGGTTATGAGTTTTTATCTGATTTAAAAAGAGAGAGAGAGATAGCTTTAAGGTTTGATCTCGTCTTCCCATCACAGATCCCTTGAGCAGATCTCTGAAATGCTTCAATAACAATGATTATAATCTTTGCGTTTGATACAGCGGATTTCACGTCTTATAGACTGCGCCTCAAAGCGCTTCACGGAATGTACTGTAAAGTGAAATGACTGTATATATATTTGTGGGAGAAACGCGGCAGCCAATTGCGCACAGCAGCGTTCCACCACACACACAATGGTTAATTTTAGTAATTGTTTTATTTGAGGGATTATTATCAGGCGCGTGTGTGAGAGAGAGTGTGTGTGTCTGTGTGAGAGTGAGTGGTGTGTGTGTGTCTGTGTGTGAGAGAGAGTGTATGTGTGTGTGTGTAAGGAAACTAGCCCAAGTTTTGCCCTGATCTGACCTGCCTGGAATCGAACCCTGGTCTCAACGCTTGTAAGGCGAGTGAGCGCTCTAACCACTGAGCTACGGGAGCTCCACTGACTGCAGTCAGTCACTACATTCACAGTGAAAACCCAGTGAAGCGCTTTCAGATGTCTCCATGACACGGCAGAGGACGCGGGTAGCAAATGCAACCACTGCCAGTGCGATGGGCCCTGTGTAGTGTAGTGACTGTGTATTTGGCGGGCGAGTGACTCAAAATGTTCTGTGTGCCCCCAAAAAACTCCCCGTGGCTGTCCCCTCCAGATGCAAGGAAGCAAATAAATCAGTTCAACAGTCTGTAGCTGTTATAAGTATTGAGTGGGGGGGGGGGGGGGGAAAGGGAGGGGGCGCGGGGGGATGAGAGGGAGGGAGAGGGGGGGGGGCAGGAGAGAGTGTTTTTATATAATTTTTATATAATTGCACATTATTATTATATTATATATTATTATAATATATATTATTATTGACCCAATTGAATGAGCGACCGAGACACACGCCCAAAGGCAGACACCAATGCCGTACTCCCCTCAGCCCTGCCCTGCCCTGCAGCCTAGATTGCCACTCACGCCACTCTCTTTCTCACAGTGAGGGCGCAAGCAACAGGAACTCGACTGGTTTTATTTTCCTCCTGCAACAGAGCAACAGCGAAAGGGGCTCGGAGGAGCGTGAAAGCGAGAGTCACACCAACGAAATAGGACCGCACACTCACTCACAAAGTCATACACACACACACACACACACATACACACACAGAGGAAACCTTAGCTGGATAGCGCTCTCGATGAGTAGGCTAAGAGTTTTTAGCTGGTTAAAAAGAGAGAGAGAGAGAGATAGCTTTAAGGTTTGATCTCGTCTTCCCATCACAGATCCCTTGAGCAGATCTCTGAAATGCTTTAATAACAATTATTATAATCCTTGCGTTTGAGATAGCGGCTTTTCACGTCTTCTGGACTGTGCCTCAAAGCGCTTCACCGAATGTACTGTAAAGCGAATTGACCTTTAGTACATATTTTGTGGCGAAACACGGCAGCCGATCGTCCCCCCACACAAACAGCCATGGATTGAAGTGACCAGTTTATCGGTACGTTTGGTAGTTGAGGGATTATATCAGGCGTGCAAAGTAAATAAACTTTATCTGGAATTGAACACAGGTCTCTCGCTTGTAAGGCGAACGGTGCAAGGACTTTAATGTGTCTTTTTTGGAAGTTGTTTGGGACTCACATACACGCGTGTACACACATACACACACTCTCTCTCTCTATTTCTCTGTGTGTGTGTGTGTTGTCAGATGAAATTGATCGACGCGAAGATTGGTAAGATTACGACGGTTAATCTCCACGTCTGCGGGCGATAAACATCCTGTTTTTCACCCCGAGGTGAACCATCCAGAGACTGCGAGAGGCGGCTGATTTGACAAGTTCAATAGCAAGTGATTGCTATTGCCTCCTTCCACACTCAGCCTTTCGCTTGATGCCCCACTCCAGGATTAACTCCGGAGCTCTCTTTCTCTGGCCCTCTCCTTCCCCCACCTGGCGGAGAGTGGAGTCCCCGTAGCCCTGCGGTGGTTAGGTTAGAGCGCTCGCCTCACGTAAGCGAGAGACCTGGGTTCGATTCCCGGCAGGTCAGGTCAGTGCAGGGCGAAAACCTTGGGCGAGTTTCCTTAACTTCACACACACACAAACACACGTCTGATAATAATCCTCAAAAAAATATAGAAACTGGACATTTCAATTAATGAGTGTTTGCGGGGGACGCTGCTGTACGCAATTGGCTGCAGCGTTTCGCCCACAAATATATATAGTACAGTCAATTCACTTGATAGTATATTATGTGAAACGCTTTGAGACACAGTCTAGAAGACATGAAAAGCCGCTATAACAAATGCAAGAATTATTATTTATGATTATACTATGGCACCTCAGGTTTAACTCTCACTCGAAGGACAGAATCTAGATTCCCCCCCAGTCCCCCAGCACTGCATTGGAGTGTCAGGCTGGATGTGACGTGACGGGGGGACAGGGCGGGGGGGGGGGGGGGGGGCGGGGGGGGGACAGGAGAGGGAGTAGGGGGGGGCTCAATCCCACAAATTTCTCACAGAAAGACAGGTAAACCACTGACTGAGCTCGCGGTCGGTGTAGGCAGTCGACAAATTTCCAGATTTTGTTTCATACTGTTTCTTCAAAAAGTGCTGAGGAAATGGTTCCACGTTAAAGACATTACACATTCTTATTATTCTGATGAAGGATCGGGTGATATCGGATTCCCATTGTGTCCGCCCTGGCTCTGTCAGTCTCACTCGCTCACTCACTTATTCGCTTGCTCGACAATAATAATAATCCTGGCAGTTGACGCAGCGGCTTTTCACATCTTATCGACGTCTCAGAGCGCTTCACAGAATATACTGCAAAGTGAATTGACTGTGTATATATTTGTAGGCGAAACGCTTTCTGTGTGTGTGTCTGTGTGTGAGTAAGGAAACTCGCCCAAGGTTTTGCCCCGAACTGACCTGGCCGGGAATCGAACCCAGGTCTCTCTATACATCAAGTGCGAGGATTAGTGTTGTTCGCGCAGCAGCAAGACACTGAGCGTCGCTGAGAGGGAATCTGAAGGCAACGTTAGCCTGAAAGCCAATGAGTAATTTCAGGGCCCGAACAGCAACAGGAAGCAATTCACAGTGATTTCACAATAACATTCACGCCAATTTTCCTGGGACAACTTGCCAACTCTTCCTACTCATGAGTTAGTCCCCGGGGATTATTGCTGAACGATCGAGTGTTTATTTTGGGTTCAAACTGACCGTATCCTACATACGTTTCGTCTGTGGAATTTCATTCCCCGCTCGGCTTAGCTTAGAATGGAGGTGTCAAGTTGCACACTCACGTAGAGTTAATTAGCGCGTGAGTCAGATGACAATATACTGTGTAAGTTTCTCCGCTAAAGGTTGACAGTCAATGAGATCGGCCTGGATATTTCGGGATGTTTGCTGGCTCCGGTTATAATATTAATCATCCTTGCATTTTGATACAGCAGCGTTTCACAGACTTCTAGACTGCGTCTCAAAGCCGCTTCGCAGAACACACTGTGTTCTGTAAAGTGAATTGACCGTATATATATTTGTGGGCGAAACGCGGCAGCCGATTGCGCACAGCAGCGTCCCCCCCACACACAAACAGCCGTGGGTGGAAGCGACCGATTTTATTAGGAGTAAGGAAACTTGCCCAGTGTTTCACTCCTGTCCGGGAATTGAACCCTGGTCTCTCGCTTTGTGAGGGGAGCGCTCTAACCCGCTGAGCTTGCAGGCAGGCACTCCACAAATCACCGGGGAGAGTGAATTACGAGAAGTTCATTCAGTGGAAGTGCATGTTGTGAAATAATCGGGTTCACGTTGAGGGAAAGAGTTTGTGAGTTTGTGTGGCTTGAATTCCCTGAAGGAAATATCCGATGCCTGTGGCTTTGAGAGTACGTTACAACATGGAGCCAGCAATGTTTTTACAGCTACACTTGGCCTACGCACCAGCCCATTTTTGACTGTATATTTGTGGGCGAAACGCGACAGACAATTGCGCACGGCAGCGTTCCCCCACGGGCTGGGGTGGGGTGGGGGGGGGTGAGCTGAGAGGGGAGGGGGTGGGGGGGAGAAATGGGATCAAAAAGATGGCGGAAAAGGAAGGCGGGGATAAATAAAACGGAGGGTTTTGAAGACAAGAGTGAGCGAGGGAGGGGCTAATGGAGGCTGAGAGCTTGCCCACTGAGGGTGGATCAGGTGGGGGGGTGGGTGGGGGGGGTAGCGGAGGAGAATGGGAGGGTGGGGAAAAATTGGGACATGGAAACTGGATGAACGCAAGGCAAAAAGAGAGCGTCACAGGGCAGAACAAGGCCATTCACAGCATCAAATCTGCTCCGGATGAGACAGAACTCGCTGAGGGTTAATGCTGGGAGAGATAATAAAAATATCAATAATATCAATAATATTAATAATAATACTAATTCATAATAATAATACTAATCCTGCATGTGATCCAGTGCCTTATCACAGCGTCCAGGCGTCTCAAAGCGTTTCGCGGGATATATACCGGAGTGGCGAATGTGGCCGCGTATTTCGTTTAGTTGCTCGTTCTCTCGCTCGCTGTGTCAAAACACCGCGGTGTGAGACGGCAATAATGAGGCAAACAGGATGCTGGGCTTCTATTGCCAAATGGGTTTGGTTTGGGTTTTGGGCTGAGGCTGTGCAGAGCAGAGCTCGTTCAGACTGATCCTCAGTATTAGGGGAGTGAGCTGGCAGCGCAAGGATTAAGACAAGCCGAGACTCTAGAGAGAGAGAGAGAGAGAGAGAGAGTGTGACTCACAGTGGGGAGGTGTGGGACATTTTGAGATGGGATCGAAAAATCAACCCAGAACAATACTTTTTGGATGTCTTACACAAGCGTGAGAGACCTGGGTTCGAATCCAGGCAGGTCAGGTCAGGGCAAAATCTTGGGCAAGTTTCCTTACTCCACACATGCATACACACACACATAATAATCCCTCAAAAAAAACACAATAATAAAATTGGTCATTTCAATCCACGGCTGTTTGTGTGGGGGACGCTGCTGTGCGCAATTGGCTGCTGTGTTTCGCCCACACAATATATACAGTCAATTCACTTTACAGTATATTCTGTGAAGCTCTATATCAAATTCAAGGATGATGTCGATGATGATTATTATTATTACAGAGTTTAGAGTGGAGGTTTACACAAGGGCAATTTCAGGACAGGCACCAGGAAGTAGCTCTTTACCCAGAGGTTAATTCATCAATAAATAATAATCCTTAAGAGCCTTAATCACGTCTTTGGGAAAACAACAACAACAACGATAAAATTATGACTTTCATGTTGGGAGGACGTCCCAACGCGTTTCACAGAATATACTGTAAATATAGGTGATTTGACTGTATATCTTGTGGGGGGGGTAATTAACAACAGGAATAGGTTTGTCAGGAAGGGTGTTTTGAGGCCAGCTTTTGATGCTGTGTTGGGGAGGGGTTGACGTGAGGGGAGGGTAGGGAGGGAGGAGAGGAAACAGTAAGGTGGGCGTTCTATAGAAATTTAGCTAAACGGCATTTATTCATTCACACCTTTTACACTAGAGTTCATTACAGTATTTCACCTACACACACTACACAGTCACTACACCTTTGCCCGTAAAACGCAAAGAAGCGCTTTGAGAACGTCCTCCCAACATAAAAGGCGCTGCGTTAAATCAAAGGGTTCGGAGAGGTCAGCCAGGTGTCTAACACACGCGGAAAAAACATCACAGTGCCGAACAACAACAACAACAACTTCAATTTATATAGCGCCCTCCACACCGGACGGCGTCTCAGGGCGCTTTAAAAGAGTTTCCAAACCAAACCGAGAATTCCATCTGTCCCACCTCCTCGTGGATAATTCTCATGTATTATTAATATTAGTATTGTTACTAATGTCGACAAACTCCCACTGGCTCAGAAACACCCTAAAGCGTTTCACAATAAAGTACAATACTGTACATGTGGACTGACCATAGAAAGGGGAGAAAGAAGTAGTGAAGTCTCTTTGACAACCGTTCACTCGGGTGTTTGAAGTGAGAAGGGAGATTCTCTCTCCCAGCGTCTTGGCCAAAACAAGCCCCAAAATAAAACTGACCACTCACTCCATGGCTGTTTGTGGGACACTGCCTTGCGCGAACTTGGGCTGCTGTGTTAATACACAAGTCGCTCCGCGGTAATATCCCACTTTAGGTCGCCCTCCCCGGCGTGAAAGGCACTAAGCCAACTGCAACAATCATTACCGAACGATATTCTTCTTCTCCTTATCATTGTCATTATTATTGTTGTTAACCCACACAGCGTTCCTTCATCCAGAGAGGCGAGGTGTAACCAATCATCTACTGCATTACACAAGGCTTCTGTTTCCAGGGCGAAAACTTCAGACAACAAACTCCTCAGCGAGCCACACCAACAACAACATAATTAGCGTTAAAACTATCAAACTTCAACTCATTTATTACTGAAGCCGACCCAAAGTTTGTTTTTACAGTCTAGTCTTATCATTCTCTTTTCTCCCTCCGCCCCCCCCACACCGTACAATATAACTTCCTTCTGTGGGTGAATTGTGTGCAAATCGCAGGTGAAATGTATGTGTGTGGGACAGAAGAGATTTACAACCCTCAGACTTCCTACATCAATATTGCTGTTTCCACGCTGTTAAAACCCCCCCAAAAAAAGCTTTAAAAGTAAGTTGGCAGCGCAGACAGTCAGTCAGTCAGTTCAGTTCAGTTCAGTCAGTCAGGGCTGCTTCCAACATTACAATGCAAAAAAAAACACACATGAAATGACATTTCACTTAAAATCACACACATTACTCACTAAGTCACTCACTCACTCATCCCAGTGTTAAGACAGGTTGGCACATGCACACACACACACACACACTGTGTTAATGAAAAATGAGAAGACTTGCCTTAGGTGGAAAGTGTCCTAAAGGAGCGAAGCACAGAGCGAAGCCCAGGCGTACACTACCGTACAGCACTGTCACATCAACAGTTAACAGAGCAGGGCAGTCTTTCTCAAGTTGCAACGCAGATTGCGAGCGCAACCTTCTGTGGAAGTCCTGAGACGTTGAGACCTGTTACATAATGCTGAGAGGATGTGAGTGTCGAGGCTGTGCTGGCTTGGCAGGGAGTCAGGAGAGAGGAGAGCGCTGGCCGAGGCTCCCGTCGTCTGCGTTAACTCGGACCGCTGGGCGCTCACTCTGGATCACGACCGAGAACATGCCCAACTCGACTGCTCGCTCAACAGCTTCCACAGCCAAACAGCGCAGCTGCTGAACACTTGTTAACTCAGCTCTTTCGACTTCCCCATTACCCTTGTGTTGTTTTGTTCACAGAGAGAGAGGTTCCCTCTTTCTCTTTGCTCGGTATCTCTCACCCTCCCCCTCCCCTCTGCTCCTTCCCTCCCAAGCACCCCACCCCCCACCACCCACCTCCCTGCGTCCAATTGTTACGTGAACACAGAGTGGAAGTTGATTTGCAAACCACAAGGGTTTTTTTTTGTTAAGGCTGAAAATGGAGGAAGGCAGGCAGTGTGACGCAACTCACACACCACTGCCTCCTGTTAACCTGTACCTACACAGGGCGAAACCTTAAGGCAGGTTTCTTTAATCCACACGCCTCTGTTTACCCAGCAGTAGGAAGTAGGAACAGGGTTGCAAGTGGATTGGCGGATTGCTTTTGAAAAAAAAAAATTTTTGTCGTTCAATCCATGACTCAATCCAATTGGGGACTGTATCCTCACTGCTGTGCGCAATTGGCTGCTGCGTTTCACCCACAATGTGTACAGTCAGTTCATTTTATAATAATAATAATCCTTGCATTTTATATAGCAGCTTTTGCACGTCTTCTAATCCAGACTGTGTCTCAAAGCGCTTCACAGAATATACTGTAAAGTTAAGTTGACTGTATATATATATATATGTGGGTGAAACGCGGCAGCCAATTAATTGCGCACAGCAGCGTCCCCCCCACAAACACTCGTGGATTGAAATGACCAATTTTTATTATTGTGTTGCTTTTTTGGAGGGATTATTATTAGGTGTGTGTGTGTGTGTGTGCGTGTGTGTGTGTGGGTGGGTGGGTGGGTGGGTGAGTGGGGAGTAAGGAAACTTGCCCAAACTTGTTTCGCTCTGACCTGACCTGGCCTAGATTCGAACACAGTCTTGATAATAATTATTTTGTATTTGATCCACACATCTTTCCCATAGGGGGGATGTCTCAAAAGCGCTTCACAGGATACTCCGTAAAGCGCAGTGACTGTGTGTTTTTGTAGGCGAACGCCTACAAGAGGAGACGGGTGCTTATATATCACACAACTAGAAATGGATGCAAATTCCATTCATATGCAAATATAACCTTGTTAATGTTTCGTTCTGTTGGCAATAATGAGGCGAAGGCCGGAACTGAGAAAGTTGACATTTGCATTTCCCCCCAAACTGTTGACAACCTGAAACTTTAACTTTAGGGAAGTTTTTAAACTTCACAGCAAACACACACACAGTGAGACGCCATCACTGAGCCATCTGCAGCCATCTACAGACAGACTGTAAATAGCAGAGGCGAGAGAGAGCGAGAGAGACACACACACAGAGGAGTGTGTCCAGTAAGCGTTTTGTGGGCAAAACTACTCTTGAAACATGTTGAAGGCAAGTGAGGCTTCATGAGTTAATAGGCAAATGAACACACGCAGGCATCAGCATGTTAGAGTGGGTGACCTTGTATTCATTCATATTTTAATCTATCTTTACCAGGAATCACCTATTTGCATTCAACGCACCATTTACACGCTTATCTCTCACTCCTTCGGGGATTAGGTCTGGGAGTCCCGTAGTGTACTCGCTCTCCTCGTAAACAATTCCAGGGTGTGTGTGTGTGTGTGTGTGTGTGGAGGGAGTGATGAAACCTTAGGCAAGTTTCCTTGCTCCACACACACACACCCCTCTGTTTACCTAGGAGTGGCTGGGCTATCGGGGTGTAATAATCACTCCCAAAACTTTGATTTGAATTTGATCCATGGCTTCGATCCACAGCTCTGTGACGTGACACGGCCCGTGCCCTCTGCCCACAAAACACACAAGTCAATCCACTCCACAATACAGTACGCGTATCCGCAACGAGCTTGGGGATGTCTCGATCGACACGCGAAAGAGCTGCGTCTAAATGCCAAGGTGACAACAGTGGGGGGAAACGCTTATATCCCGTGAGAGGGTGAGAGGGTGAGAGGCTGAGAGTGAGTGTCACTCTCTGCTGGAAACCACGCTTGACGCCAGAAGAGAACCCAACATTTTTAAGAGGAATTCTGAGGCTGAGATGCAGGCGGGGGTGGGGTTGGGGGTGGGGGGGGGAATTTGATGAGGGAGATTTGTGGGGCTGGGCGGGGGGTGGAGGGGGGGGGAGTGGGGGGGAGGGCACTGAGCTGCTGGTGGACTGCTTTGGGGGTAAGAATAGCTTTCACTGAACTCTTCCTGATCTCACGATGTGACCCTCAAGACGAGTTAGGGAGCAAGCCAGCATTGTATAGAGGATCAAAGGAGGCTATTCTTGTGTAAGAATATCCCTCTCCTGTGATATATATATTATATATACACACACACACACATATATATAGTGTATATATAAAGAGATCTAGAGTACCTATTTTTCAGAGGCCAGGATTCCTAGCAGCCCTGGAGACAAGATAGGAGCAATTATGCGCACAGCAGCGTCCCCAAAACAGCCAGTGACGACAACAACAACTTGCATTTATATCACGCCCATCGCGCGTTTGATATCGCGCCTTCATCACGACTTCGAGACGCCTCAAAATATCCAGTCAATTCGCTTTATTCACAGTACATCCTGTGAAGCGGCTTTGAGACACAGTCGATAAGATGTGAAAAGCCGCTATATTAAATGCAAGGATTATTATTAGTAGTAGTAGTAGTAAAGCGCTTCGCAGGCTTTACCGTAGAGTGTGGTGACTGTATGTTGTGTGGGTGAAATCCTAACCTGGCTCTCACACACACACACACATACACATTCCTGGACTTTCACCAAACGCAACTGGCTGTTAACTGCTAAACATAACTAACGGAGTCAGCTGAAATCCAGAGTCTGGGGTGCCAAACAGTACTGCTTTATCAGGCACAATCAAATCAACTTTCAAGGAAGTTCAGCTTCATGGAAATGCGCGAAGCGAATTCATCGGTTATCACTTCCCTTCCCTTCCTCGTTCAATAAGGGTCAAAGAGAAACACAGAGCGAGTGACTCATATTGGGAGTCTAGTTGGGAGGGGGGAAAGGGTGAGGAGAGGTGAAGGAGGGAGGTGGGTGGGAGGGGGGGGGGGGGGGGAGAAAGAGAGATACATTAATCTGCGTTTGAGAGTTGCCAGTTGAAGAATTTTGTCGTCTGCCAACATCTCTGCAGTTGTTCCTTTAATAAACTTTTTTTTCCACAAACGGTAGGAAAGGAGATGTAGCTTTTTTGTTTCAAATGCGCTCTCGTTAAGGTCGAAATGTCTCGCAGGTAATTCATGAATTGTGGGTCAATTCAATCGAAAGCTTCTGAATCGCGGAGCCTGGCGAGCGAGCGGACTCGGGTTCGATTCCCGGGAGGGGCAAAACCTTAGCCAGCAAATAATAATAATAATAATAATCCTTTCGTTTCATATAGCGCTTTTCAATCTTCTAGACATTGCAAAGTGCTTCACAGAATATGCTGTAAAGTGAAGTATACTTAAAGGAAAGTGAGAGATAAAGAGAGAGAGAGAGAGAGAGAGGTAAAAGGAGGCAAGAGACCCAGATAGTGTCGGGGGTGGTGGGGGGGGGGGGGGAAGGAACTCAACTTGAAACCAAAGGCCACAAAGTAAAAGGGCTACAAACACTTCCTCATTCTTAGAAACTGAAAGAAATGGCGTTTTAAGAAGCGGCTTAATTTTTTTTGAAGCTGTCGGCTGAAACGGCCAGGTGTCCCTGTGAGTGCAGGGTCAGGGTCCATCACTCTGGGCGATCAGAGAACGTGCGACGTGACAAAAGACAAAACCTGGAGAAAATCCAGATCAGCCGAGGGAACAGGGCGACACACACACATCCACACACACACCCACACACACACACCCACACACTCACACACACCCACACACACACACACACACCCACCCACACACACACACACACACACACACGGCTTTCAGTCAAGGGTGGGGTGGGGGTGGGGAGGGGGTGTTTGAAGAGCAACTTTGTGAAAGAAATTAGGGAGTTAATTAACCAAGGCGTAAACAACACGCTAGAAATAAGACATACACACACATATATATATATACAGTAAACATACACACACATATATATATATACATTATATATACACACACATACAAGACGCACCACAACACATACACACAAAGTTTTGCTCCCTCACAAATATATATACAGTCAATTCACTTTACAGTATATTCTGTGAAGCGGCTTTGAGACACAGGCTAGAAGACGTGAAAAAGACGCTATATCAAATGCCAGGATTATTAGCATTATTATATTATTTTAACACACACGCACGCGCGTACACACACAAACACAATTCATCACATACACACAATACACGCACAGTATAATACATCACATACACACAACACACACACACACACACAGAAGGTCATGACCACACTGGGGTCAATCTCAGTTCACAAGGCTGTAGGGAGGTGTCTGATTGGAGGGTTGGGCTCACTGGTTGGAGCTGATTCATCCCATCTCATCCCATCTCATCTCATCTCATCCCATTCCCATCTCATCTCATCCCATTCCCATTCCCATCCACCTAACCAGCTGTGACCCATCCTCCCACTGACGCATGTTTGGGCCATTAGAGGGCACGTCGCTAAGCAGATGTGGCATTGGATTAATTAAGCCTCCCTCAGCTCTGTGTGTGCTCCCCCATCTCCCTGGGTGAGTGATAAGATAGCAGAACAACAAGGAGTCTGTGGGTGGCAGAAAGACATTCTTTCTCTCTTCCCCCCTCCCCCTCCATCACCTCGCCTCACCTTCCTCTCCTTATCCATCCCTACCCTCCCCACTCCTGCCAGACCTCTGGCCAGATGTGACCCTATTATCAACTCAGGATTCTGGCCACATGCACGTGCACCCCCACCCTCCACCACCCCCCCATATCACATTACATCGCTCCTCTCCCGCCTGTATCATTCAGAGAGCAAACCATCCATTGATAACTCCCTTCCCTTCCTCCACCCATCCATCATCCCCTCCAAGCTGTGTCTCTCTTAAAAAATCCTTCAGAACATGGAGAGGGAGGTTAGGTGGGAGAGGGAGGTTAGGTGGGAGAGGGAGGTTGGGAGAGGGAGGTTGGGTGGGGGAGTTTTTTACTGTGACCACAACTGTCTGAATGAAAGTGCCTCCCGCAAAGTCAGCCAGGATTCCTAGAGCCACAACACAACGGCAGCTCATCCCATCACAGCTCCCGAACCTTTCCCACCAGCGCGTAAACAACAGCTACAACTTACACTTACATCGTGCCCTCCAGAGCGCTTGACTGTGGCAGAGCTTGACTTTGAGGAGGGAGTGGGTGTGGGAGGGGTGTAGGGGTGGAGGGGGGTGTGGGGGGCAAGAGAGTTGGGAGGAAGTGGCCGTAAGCTTGGATGAAGAGGAAGGTGTTGAAGGCGGGACCTGAGGAGGAAGGGGGAGAGAGTGGGCAAGGCGGAGGGATTGAGGGAGAGTGTTCCAGAGTTTGGGGGGTGAAGTGGCTGAAAGCAGGACCTCCGATGGTGTCAAGGTTGTTCCGATGGGGGGAGGTTGTGATTAGGAGGGGTGGGGGGAGGGGTGGGGGTGGGGGGAGAGAGGATTGGGGGTAGGAAGGTGACCAAAGGTCGTGTCAAAGAGGAAGGTCTTGAGACAGATCTCGAAGGAGGCCAGGGAAGGAAAGGGTAGAGTTCGAATGTATATTAGCTGTCACCAATTGTGTGAATTGCAATCTCTCTCTCTCTCTCTCTCTCGCAAATAGAGACCGGCTGCTAACTACTTACTGCGGTGAATCATTTCGTGGAACCATTGAAAGCCACCCATCATAAAGCCACCCATCATAAGTCATCAAACATTAAGAGAACATTTCCTGGCTCTCTTCTTCACATTTTCCTTCCTTTCGAAAATCTAATTCAACCACTGACCAGCGAGTGACTGGGGGAATGACTGGAAGCCAAATCCGATCAACCTTGAAGCCATCAGAATCGTAGCATCTTACGGCACAAAGAGGAGGCCATCGAGTCCGCACCGGCATAATTAGATTCTGATTGAAAATATTTTCCCTTCTCCCTCCCCAGGTCCAACCTGTTCCCTTGTTCAACTCGCTCGGGTTCCGTAAAATGAAGGGGGGGGCTGCGATGAAGAGATTTGTTCAGTGGGAAACTTTTTCTCCCCACCCACCCCCATTGCCCGCACCCCTCCCCTACTTTTAAGCGCCCTAATTCGCAACCCAGAGTGGATTACGCAGTATAAATGCAAGTTGTCATAGTTGTTGTCCAGCTAGGACCACCCCCGCCCACCTCTCTGCCATCCTGCCTCTCTGCCTCTCTTAATCCATGACAATCGAACCTCTGGGGGGGAAAGACTCTGGAGATGTTCCCTGGAAGGGAAAGTCGCAATAGGGTTGTGTGGTTATTCTGTAAGAATCCTTTTTCGCTCACAGCATAAAGTATTATATTAAAAAAAACACGCAATCACATTTCTGTTGGGAGGTCAGCATCAAGGCTCACTTTGTGAGATGTCACGGAGCGGCTCTGTGGTAGACAGAGAGAGAGAGAGAGAGAGAGAGAGAGAGAGAGAGAGAGAGAAGCTAAAAGCTTTTTGTGGTTGGCAATGACCTTTGGGATCAGGGAGGAGGCAACTGATCCAAGGCATAGAGCGAACACATTAATAATACTTACAATAATAATCATAATCCTTGCATTTGATACATTCTCTCAACACGTCTTCGAGAAGTCTCAAAGCGCTTTCACAGAATATACCGTAAATCGAATTGACTGTATATATATATGTATATCTTTTGGGCGAAACGCGACAGCCAATTGCGCACAGAAGCAGCAGCGTCCCCCACAAACAGCCGTGGATTGAGTGACCGTTTATTATTTTTCCGTTTTCATTCCCGAAGGGATTATTACCCTTTCCCGGGAAGCGATCCGCCAATCGACCGATCACCGCCCCCCCCCCTCCCCTCTCCACCCCCCCCCCTTCCACCCCCCCCCCCCCCCCCCCACTGACGGCCGGGTAAACAAGAATAGCGTGAGTGTGCGCAGCGAGGAAACCAGCCACAGGTTTGGCCCTGCCTATCTGACCTGGATCCTCTCCCTTGCCGCAAAAACAACACACACGGTTCGAAGCGCTGTTGTAGTGAACACACAGTCATTCTGGAGCCCGGCTTGGTCATTCAGAGAGCTGCGTGGGAGGCCGTGATAGAGCCCTCGCCATAAGACTCATATTGTAAAAAAGAAAGGCTAGAGTCTGCGGTCACCTCGGCCGCAAGCCGTTTTCACTGTGAGAACTACGAGCGTCGAGTTATCTGTCATCCAATTCGGGTTTGAAGCGTCTTACAGTCATACAGGCGGTAAGAAAAGAGGGAAGAAAGAGCGGAGATACGATTGATGTTGTTTTTTTCGTTGTGATATCGAGAGGCGAACAGTTGACAAGGTGTTTTGTTTTTCGAAGTTGTTTTTGTTTTTTGTGGGGGGGGGCTCACCGAAACCCATCACCCTATTTAAACTTAGCCAATCCGAGTTGAGAATTCCCTGCGTCCCACCCTTCACACTGAAGTCCCAAAGCAGGATCTCTCAAGAAATCGTAATTACAGTATAGTGAGAACAATAATATCCTGGCATTTGATACAGTGGCTTTTTTCACGTCTTCTAGACTGTATCTCAAAGCGCTTCACAGAATATACTGTAACGTGAATTGCCTGGATATATACTTGTGGGAGAGTGAAACGTGGCAGCCGATTGCGCACAGCAGCGTCTCTCCCCACCCCCCCAACACACACACACAAACAGTGGTGGGTCCGAAATTACCCATTTTATTATTGTTTTAAGAATTATCGTCAGGCGTGTGGAGTTAAGGAAATTCACCCCCAGGGTTTGGCGCCCTGCCGGGAATCGAACCCAGCTTTGCGAAGGGCAAACTAGTCACACACTTCTCACCAAAGGAAGGCGCGCGAACAAACAACTGTTGGGAAGTCCCCGTTTCCTTTTATAGAAACCCAGGTGCTCTGTACAGAGCGCGTTGTCTCTGCCACCTCGACAGCGAGACGGCCACGTGGCCTCCGACAGGGGGGGGGAATCTCACTGAATCCCTCACTTGGCATTTATGGAACTCGTAACAGTGGGAAAGGCGCTCTAACCATATCAGTGGGCCTCACTCTCACTCGCCTTGCAAGCGTGAGACCTGTGTTTCGAATCCAGGCGGGTCAGGGCGAAACCTTGGGCAAGTTTCCTTACTCCACACACACACACACACACACACGCACGCACACACACACACACACTTATTTAGCTCTGAAAACCTGCACACTACATTAGGCACCATATGTCTTGGACTCTGTACAGTGTAGTACAGGCTCCCGGCACGGAAACACATCACCGAGCCCACCGAGGCTAGGCTAGTGATTTTCCTCCGCATGAGTAAAGTTTGGCCACCCGCAGTCTCTCTGGGTGGGGGTAAGGAAACCTGCCTAAGTTTTCACCCCCTCTGCTGGGAATCGAACCCGGGTCCTCTCGCAAGTGCTCCAATGAGCGACGTCCCACACATATTAGTGGCCGTGCAGAGAATGACCACTTTCTATCTGGAGCTTAATAAATCTTTGTACTTCGACCATTATCTTTGGTAAACACTTTCAGTTAAAATTTTCCATAGGAACAGGATTAGGCCATTTCAGCCCCTCCAGCCTGTCCTGTTTGTTTGTTGTATTAAGTGTTCAAGCGCTCTGAGACGCCGTCCGGCGTGGAGGGCGCTATATAAATCGAAGTTGTTGTTGTATTAGGGAGTCTTGGTCGATCTTAGTTCCCCCTCGAGGCTCAGATCAGCCCCCACCTCCACACCCAATAACACGTCGCTGTTGTTTGTTGCTTTTTCAAAAGAAAAAACTTTTTTTTGTTAAAAAAAAACATCCGTTTTAGCTCAGAATTTACTATATCAGGAGCCGTGTGTGAACACTCTGGCTTGTAAATTCTCCCCCCTCCTCTCTGCCGCAATTTCCCCCTTCCCCCAACCCCCATTCACTCACTCACTCCCCCATCCCCTCCCCTCCACCACCACTACTCCCACACACCTCCTCCGCCACCCACCCACGTACCCACCCGAGCAGTGGCTGTGTTTCAAGGCGACTGAAAAGCGAGATAGCGGATGGGTGAATCGGCTATCAAGTGAAACGAAAAGGCTAACGCACTAGACAAAACAGGAAATGCATTTGCAGAGCTTCTAGTTAAGCAAGGTTAAAAACAACACATGCTCTCCCCCCCACCCCCCGCACCCCCCACACCCACCCCCCCCCCCTCTACCCACATCACCACAACTGAGGGTGTTTTTTTTCAGTGGGGGGTGTGCGCAGTCAACAGTCACGCTATCAGCAAAGACCACTGCCCTCTCTCTCTCTCTCTCCCTGTCCATCTCTCTCACACAACTCACAAGCCCGTCTCTATCTCTCCCGCACCGCGCTCTCTCTATAATAATAATAATATTAATACTTGCAATTGATATAGAGCTTTAACCAGTCTTCTAGACTGTGTCTCAAAGCGCTTCACAGAATTTACTGTAAAGTGAATTGACTGTGTATTTTGTGGGAGAAACGCGGCAGCCAATTGCACACATCAGCGTCCCCCCACCTCCCACGAACAGTGATGGATTGAAATGACCAATTATTATTGTTGGGGGTGGGGGATTAATATTATTATCAGGCACGCATGTATCTGTGTGTGTGTGTGTGTGCGTGCACGCGCGTGCGTGTGGAGTAAGGAAACTTGCCCAAGGTTTCGCCCTGACCTGACCTACCTGGATTCGAAACCGAGGTCTCCCACTTGCGAGAGATAAGTGATGGGGAGTGGAATAGAGGCAATATGGGAGTAGGGAACAGGGAGGTTCTGAGGCTCTTGTACAAGCAGCCGCTTCTTGTGGACAAACAACAACAGAATTTTGAGTGCACCAAGGTCAATCAATCAATCAATCAATCAATCAATCAATCAATCAATCAACCAACCAACCAATCAATCAAAACTTACATTTATATAGCGCCATTCACATTGAGAGGACGTCCCAAGGCGTCCTGTACAGTCAGGTAGAGACAAGAGCAGAGAGAGGAGGGGTCGGAGCAGGATGAAAGAGAGTAGGAGAATTGACTGTATATTTGTGGGCGAAACGCGGCAGCCAAATTGCGTACAGGTCTGACACACCGTGGTATAAGGACTATGTCTAAACTCGGATTTGTAGCTGGTCAGATAGCCCAACGCACACTCTGAGGTCCCTCCAAGGAGAGAGAGAGAGAGAGAGAGAGAGTGGGCATTCCATTCCTACCATGGCATTTGCATGTGTGGGTGGGATGGTGTAGGTGCGTGCAATTCGCAGTTTGGTTTGGATGCTCTTAAGAATTAATGAACGGTCAGACACCTGGCTGATCAAAACACACACATGCACATGCACATGCGCACACGCGCACGGACACACACGCACACGCGTATATACACACACACACATAGTAAATCCCGTGAAGCACTGTGACATTCTGACGACGTTAAAAAAACACAAGTCGATGTGTAAATTCGGGGACTATTAGCGAATAAGTAATTCATTCATTAACACGCTGCACAACGGAACTCATCGCACACAAAGAAATATGTCAAAATATCGCTCGTCCCCTGAGCTGAGAGTAAACCAGGATCTTTGGAACATCATTTATTCCACTAGAGCAGAGGACGCAATGTGTGTGGAACACTCATCCTTAACATGACACCCGCAAAACACTCCCACTTTACAGTATGCTCAGTGGTTAGAGCGCTCGCCTTACAAGCGAGAGATCTGGGTTCGATTCCTTGGGCAAGTTTCCTTACTCCACCCACCCACACACACATATACACACACACACGTGCGCACACGCACGCCTGATAATAATCCCTCAAAACAATAATTGGTCATTTCAACCCACGGCTGTTTGTGGGGGGGACGCTGCTGTGCGCAATTGGCTGCTGCGTTTCACCCACACAATGTACAGTCAATTCACTTCACAATATATTCCGTGAAACGCTTTGAGACACAGTCCAGAAGACGTGAACAGCACTATATCGAATGCAAGGATTATTATTAATAGTAGTACTGTATTATTATATTGCGTGAAGCGCTTTGAGACGTCTCAGCGACGTGATGAAGGGGGCTGTATCAAACGCAAGGATTATTATTCCTATAACCGAGAAATAAGAAAGGATTGTCTTGAAGCCGGCTGAAGGCCAGCCTCGCCTATCACTCGCTCGCTCGTTCTGTGAAGCTCTGAGCTGCGAGTTTACTTGTGGTCTGCTACCTAACACAGTTCACACGTAGCGCAATAACGAGTTGTCATTCGCTTTCGCAGGAGAAATATCACACTGCAAACTGAAAAGTTTGGTCTTCTCGGAAACAAAAACCTTCGGACTATGTGTAGCCCAGGGCAGTGAGACAGGCAGAAGGCAGTTTGTTTGTTTTTCCTTTGAAGTTTCTATTTGACCAACTCTACCGGAGGCTACTTCGCTTTCCCTACACCTACCCCAACCCCTTACCCCCTACTCCCAACACACGCTCGTGTTCGAATGACTGGTCCCTCAAACTCAGTCTGTGCCATTCTGTCAGCGGACCACACATATCTCCACACGATAATTAAGAATACTATTTTTGTGGGGGGAGAGATATCAGAACTGCACAGGCAAAGATTCTTGGAGATAACTGCGCACTTCCTCCTTGTCTCTCACCCACACTAACACGCAAGACAATGTCTGTGTTTTTTTCCCCCCTCCCTCGGAGAGATTTGTTGCGTCCGATTGTAATAATAAAAATAATAATAATACTCCTTGTCTTTGACATAGTGCTCTTTCACATCTTCTAAACGTCCCAGAGCGCTTCACAGAATACTATACTGTAAAGTGAATTGACTGTGTGCAGTATATTTTGTGGGAGAGGGAAACGCGGCAGCCAATTTGCGCACAGCAGCAACCCCCACACAAACAGCCGCGGATTGAAAATGACCAATTAATTTTTATTATATCAAATGCAAGGATTACTTTCTTATTATTATTGGACAGATCATTACTAGCCCTGCAGCTGGAGAGTCAGCACAGACAACGTGATTCTATTCTATATTCTGGGAAACTGTTGGTTCCTGTGTGTTGCGGGGCAGGCTGGAGGGGCTGAAAGGCCCACTCCTGCTCCTTTATGTTTTCATGTTCTTGGGACGTCCCACCGGCGTGAAAGGCTCCGTACAAATGGAATGTCGTTCTTTTTATGCGTGTTGTTGCCAAGTTCTGTGTGTGTGTGTGTGTGCGTATGTGTGTGTGTGTGTGTGTGTGCGTATGTGTGTGTGTGTGTGCGTGCGTGCGTGTGTGTTTTTTATTGTCTGATAACTTTGTAGCCTTAAATGATGAGTGGGTGGGTTGAGGGGGGGGGGGGGTGTGGGTAGCGAAGCGAAAGTTGAAACGAGTTCAGCTCTCTCAATGGTTGGTACACAATCCCAGATCAAAGACAACGGAATCTGCCAGCGCTCCGTGTCTAACCCGACCAACACTTTTCGGAGTCAACAACAAAGAAAAAAAAAATTCTTTTTCTTGGGTTTCGTAAAAAACAAGTGATTTGAGATTCAAGAGGAAAGGGCAACGAACACACTCGGCGAACTCTGCCAAACTCCTCGTGATCGTGGCCTGGCTCGCTTCCTCGCGCTCTCTCTCTCTCTCTCTCTCTCTCTCTCTCTCTCTCGCTCTCGCTCTCGCTCTCGCCTTGACAGTTGGAAAGGCTGAGGGCTGGAGCCACATGTCTAGATTGTCAGCTCACGAGCCAGGCTGAGGGCTGAGGCGTCCATGTTAAACCCAGCTCTGACTGTTCGGGCGGACAAGACGGACAAATCCCTCAGCCTCGGTGCAAAGAGGAATGGGAGTATCTCTCCTGCTGTCTCTCCTGGCGACAATTCCCCCCCCCACCACCCCCCTCCTAACCTCACCCTCACACACACACACACACATACACATCCACATACATACACACACACTCTGCACACACACACATGAGCAAGCATGGACGCACACACATACATATATGCAAGCACGCGTGCGCACACACACGCACAGCGTTTGCCTACACACATGCACAGTCACTACACTTCACAAGCAAACCTCGTGAAGCGCTTTTGAGACTTGGATCGACCAGTTGGAAGTGCTGTGTGCAAGAATTATGATTCTTATTATTATCTATTCGCCCATCATGCCTCTGTGCCATCACGTAGAGACACCCCCCCACCCCGAACCCCTCCCCCCCCCCACCCAGGGCCAAACGTGCCAGCTTCTCTCACTATACACAGAATTATGCCTTCTGATAGCAACAATTCTCTGAATCACACTGCTCACATTTTTCCTTCGGTTACAGTAACCTTTGGCAAACACTCTCTGTATTCAGCTTACCAGGTCAGTAAGTCAGACTGACTGATGTAACCACCAGCCACCCCCCCCCCACCCCACCCCACACCCGCCGCACACTTTTAACAGGTCCGAGAGAGACGACACGTTGGAGCTCCTGTAGCTCTGTGGGTTAGAGACACTCGCCTTACAAGTGTGAGACCTGCGTTCGAATCCAGTCAGGGCGAAACCTTGGGCAAGTTTCCTTACTACACACACACACACACACACACACACACACACACACGCCTAATAATAATCCCTCCAAAGAAAAACACAATACTGTACAGTAATAAAAGTTACGACTGTTTGTGGGGAACGCTGCTGTGCGCCAGAGATTATTTACAATCCATTCTCTCTTTTTCTCTCTCTCTCTGTCTCCTCTCTCTCTCTCTCTCTCTCTCTCTCTGTCGAAAACAACAATAAGAGCTTTGTGGATCTCGGTGTTGAGATGATCTATCGAGTTTGCCTTTTCCTGGGGCAAAGGAGTTTAAAATGGGACCATTTTCTGACCGTCTTGGTCATGTTCTATTAAGCACCCAACCAAACTCGCTTGCTCTCTAGCTCTCTCTCTTTCTCTCCCCCTGGCCAATAACTTTCTCCCACTCCCTTCCGCACCCCCCGCCACCCACCCACCACCATTCCCCCTCACCATTCCCCCCCCTCCCTCCCACCACCCAATAGCAATGGCTTTTGCGATATGGGGGGTGGGGGGGGCGCAGAAGTCCATACTACTAATAGTCTGCGTTGTTGAAGAGTGTCATGTTGATTAGGCTTGGCCAGTTACCAAATAAAACCAAACGCAACTCTTCCCCTCCGCACCCCCCCACCCCCCCGTACACCCTCGCACCCCTCACCCCCCCGTACCCCCTACTGCCCCGCACCCCCCCACCCCCCTCACCCCCCACCCCTCCCCACTTTGCAATATTTCTGGGCAACACAACACATTGAGATATCCAGGGCTGAAGCCGAGATGGCAATCCAATCAGAAAGGAAATCAGACGTAACCTTTTCAATATATCTTGTGGTTGGCTTGTCAGCCTAAAGTAATGACTCGACTGAGAAAGTCGCCTCGTGTGCCAACCTTGGGTCTCTTGTCTGTCTGAATAGAGAGAGCGCACTGGGGGTGGGAGGGGAATCCGGCAAACTTTCCAAACATCTGTAACTTTCACTCTGAGGACCTCTTATTGTCTATGTAGAAGTCTCTCGGGATATGTGTGTCTGTGTCTGCCTGTGTGTGGAAAAAGTGACGCAGAATTTTACACTCCGAAGGTCTTGCCTCCCAATCCCATTCCAATGGCTGCACTCGCCCACCCACCCACCCATCCACCCTCACCCCCGTTACCCCTCCACCACCCCACCCCTCACTTCAGTTTATTTGCCGTACACAAACGGGGCCAAATGCACAGTCACTACAATTGACGGTAAGAATCCGGCGGCGAAACTGTTTGAGACGCTCTCCCGATGTGAACATCAATACAGTAGTCGCAATCCATTCTTTTGTTACAGTGTCGGGAGAATGTCTCAAAGGATTTTCGCTGCCGCATAATAATAATAATAATAATCCCTGCATTTGATATCGCGGCTTTTCACGTCTTATCGACGTCTCAGAGCGCTTCACAGAATAGACTGTAAAGTGAATTGACTGGATATATATTCGTGGAGGAAACGCGGCAGCCAATTGCGCACGGCAGCGTCACCGCCACCCCCCCCCACACACACACAAACAGTCGTGGATTGAAATGACCAATTTATTATTGTGTATTTTCGAGGGATTATTATCAGGCGCTCTTGTGGAGTAAGGAAACGTGCCCAAGGTTCGCCCTGAACTGCCTGGAATCGAACCCAGGTCTGTCTCTCTCTCGCTGGCCAGGCGAGCGCTCTAACCACTCAGCTTTAATATCATAAGCATCTGAAAGGTGATCTTCAGGTAAAGAGTCTGCAGCTATTACGGGAGAGGATGAGGGTCGTTGCGTTTAATGTTTGTGACCGAGTTGATGGGGCTAAATACGGCGTATGAAGTTTGAGTACCTGAGAGAGAGAGAGAGAGAGAGAGAGAGAGAGAGACCGAAACGCTCACTCGCCCTCTACACACTCTGGCTGTTGTTTTTTGTAGTGTGTATAAAGCTTCTGCCTTTGAACGCAGAATGCAAAAGTGCACCAGATATGGCTGGGAGGGAGGGGGCGTGTATGTGTGTGTGTGTGTGTGTGCGTGTGCGTGTGTGTGTTTTTTTTTACAACGAGGACCAAAGCAAGCAAGCAAACAAGCAAGCGTGCGAGGGCCGCAGCAGGAAATGCAGAGATAGCTACGGTGCTTGCTGTATTATTTTTAAGACGACGGCTGAAACAGACTGAGTGAAGCACATCAAATCTCTCCCATTACTCTCCCCACCGCCCGCTGACTTAGCTGAGGCAGTGGCTCTCAACGTAGCGTTTGGTGTGTGTGTGTGTGTGTGTGTGTGTGTGTGTGTGTGTGTGTGTGTGTGTGTGTGTGTGTGTGTGTGTGTGTGTGTGTGTGTGTGTGTGTGTGTGTGTGTGTGTGTGTGTGTGTGCGCGCGCAGAACCCTTTGACGGTCCCAATGAAATAGCGTTTATTTGTTTGTTTGTTTCTTTGTTGTTGGTGGTGGTCAGAGCCAGATTCATGGCCGGATTCGATAACCAACACACGAAACGGGCAGTTTTGCGCAGTCAAGTGTATTTTGTTTTTAAACTTTGTTTGAAGGGGGACAGTGGCCTCTAACCAACCGAGCTTCTCCCCAGTCTTCTCCGCCCTGGCTTTTGGAGAATTTAACCCATCTCTCTCTCTCTCTCTCTCTCTCTCTGTCTCTTTTTTCGCTTTACTTACGAGAAGCATGACTAAGATCCGTAGCCGGGCTCCAACCGCAGCCGAACAGCACCTCCGCAAGCCAGCCAACATCGCAACACACACGACTACATTCACACCGCGTCTCACACGCCAGAGAGGGAGGGAGGGAGGGACTCACAAGGCCTTGGGACAGTCAAGGCTTCGCACCCGAGCTGCGGGCTGAGGTCAAGGGAAGCGGCGAGGCTGGGCGGAGGTGGGAAGGATGATGGCTGGAGATGGGCCTTGAAGGAAGGCAGGTGATTAGGGGACATGTCACATTATTGTGTATTCAGGTCACACCAGGTATTCATATCATCGGTTCCTCTCCACTCCTCCGTTACCCCCCCCCCACCCCCCCCCCCCCCCACAGCCCCCGCTCATTCCAACCCACGTACTTCGAGATGTCTCAACTGACCGAATTCGCACCCTCGGGTGGTTTGTTTTTGTGTATGTTTTGTGGGCGAAACATGGCAGCCAATGTATATCTCTGCAGCGATCCACAAACAGCGTTTCCTCTGAAGCAGACGAAGCTGAAATGAACTGGCCATCAAAAGATTGGTGTCCAGGTCAACAAAACTGTCCGTTCATTGTCCCGCGGCTGTCAATGGGGTGACATCGCTGCATGCAAAATGGCTGCTGCCCCATTGGCTACAGGACAGACAGTCACTACGCTTAAATCCTTAAGACGGACGGGCTCTAAAAGCGCGAGTTCAAATGAAACCCCAGCTGGAGAATTCTCTGCCCTCGAAACTCAAGACGCGTTCAATCAGCAAAAAAAATCATCCTACAAAAGTAGGAAGAATATCTGAAACCGAAAGCACTCTCTCGACCAACTTTCTCCACCAACCCTCCCCACCAGCCACACTCCCCCCCCCCCCACTAACCCTCCCCACCCGCCACACTCCCCCCCCCCCACTAACCCTCCCCACCAGCCACCCCCCCCCCCCCACCAACCCTCCCCACCCGCCACACTCCCCCCCCCCCACTAACCCTCCCCACCCGCCACCCCCCCCCCCCCACCAACCCTCCCCACCCGCCACACTCCCCCCCCCCCCACCAACCCTCCCCACCCGCCACACTCCCCCCCCCACCAACCCTCCCCACCCGCCACACTCCCCCCCCCACCAACCCTCCCCACCCGCCACACTCCCCCCCCCCCACCAACCCTCCCCACCAGCCACACTCCCCCCCCCCCACTAACCCTCCCCACCCGCCACACTCCCCCCCCACCAACCCTCCCCACCAGCCACTCTCCCCCCCCCCCACCAACCCTCCCCACCCGCCACACTCCCCCCCCCCCCACTAACCCTCCCCACCCGCCACACATACTGGCGTGTGTTTGACGCCAGTATTGTCGACGCGGGCCCTCGGCCTCGCCAAACAGAGCGGGTTCCAATCACACAGCGAACAACGCACAGCGCCATCTAGCTGCCGAGAGACAACAGCCACCGGAGGCACTTGGAATCACACACAGCGATGACGACGACAACAACAACAAAACACTACAGATGTTGGGGAATCTGAAGCAAAAGCAGAAGTTGCTGGGGAAACTCAGCAGGTCCACGGCAACAGTATAGATTCATGTCGTTCGTTCATGTATCGCCCTCCACGCCGAACGGCGGAGTAACAACAATAAAAATCTTCACGTTTGACCCAGGGGCTTACCACGTCGTGTGGGACGTCTCGACGTGCTTCACGGAAGCAAACCAGGTGAGAGTTTACGGCGGGAAGGGAAGAATAATATCTCGGGATGAAATTTGGGGCGTGACATTTGGGAGCCCCCCCCCCCCCCCCCGTGGCTCAGTGGTTAGTTAGAGCAAAACACGAAAAATACCACAGACGCTGGGAATCTAAAGTCCTGACGTAGGGTCGTAGGCCCGAAACGTTGACTCTTTTTCCTTTCTCCACGGATGCTGCTTGGATCTGCTGAGTTTCCCCGGCCACCTTGGGCTTTGGTTCGCTAGAGCGCTCACTTCGCCTGACAAGTGAGAGACCTGGGTTCAAATCCAGGCAGGTCAGGGTGGGCAAGTTTCCTTCCCCTCAAACAATAATAAATTGGTCATTTCAATCCACGGCTGTTTGTGTGTGTATGTGGGGTGGGGTGGGGGAGAGGGACACACACGCTGCTGTGCGCAATTGGCTGCCGTGTTTCACCCACTCAATAATACAGCCAATTCACTCTACAGTATATTCTGCGCAGCTCTTTCAGACGTCTGGAAGACGTGAAAAGCCTCTGTGTCAAAATACCAAGATTATTATTATTATTTTGTGCAAGCGACTGAGAGGATGGGAGCAGGCGAACTCGATGGACTTTGGTCTCTTTGCATCCGACAAATTCCTATCCCAAATGGTGGTGGGGGTGGGGGGGGGGGAATGGATGAACAATTTAACTGGGGAGATAATCATTTTGGCCACAACACCAGGAAAAACTACAGATGACAGGCAGCAGGGACTCTGATGGAATTTGTTGACTCACTGTCTTCTTCTCTCCAGCTCGTCCATCTGGCTCGGAATATTTGCCAGGACTCCGCTCATTGGAAGATCGCACACGTATCGATCAAAACCCTTTTTACAGCACTCACTGGCAGTTATTCATTAAGCTCTGTGAGAGTCAGTGCTTACAAGCCACATTTTAATTTCTTGTGGGTTTCTCTATTTCCCCCCCCACCCCACCCTTCCAACCACCACCCCCCCCCCCCCCCCCCCCCCCCACCACCCCTGTTTATTATCGGGACCTAAATGCTGGTGAACAGGATTTTGTGGTGTTCCCAGCGAAAGAGTTTGCAGCACTAGTCATTTGCAGTGACTAATACTGTACTCGTTAAGACGGATCTAATTTTGCACTTAAAATTGTACAGCACAAATAAAATCGAGTGTCGGTTTTACGGTAAAGATATCTCTTGGCACTGGCAGAGGTACAGCAAAGGTCAGCTACATTCAATTACTGGAAATATGTAAGAGAGAGAGAGAGAGAGAGACAAACTCACGTACGGGCTCTGGGAACGCTCCCAACTAACAAAGGGAAAGCCCGGAGGGGGGGGGGGGGGACGTTTGGGAGGGGGGGGCGGATATCAGTAATTGTATTCAAATGTATTAAAAGCCTCGCGTTTGACTTTGTGCCTTATATCGCCACATTGAGACGTCCCAAAGCGCTTCACGGAAATATACCGTAAAGTGAATTGACCGTGTGCTTCGTGGGCGAAACGCGGCAGCCAATTCGCTACGGCAGCGTCTCCCACCCACCCCACAAACAGTCATGGGTTGAAATTATTATTTTTTTGGGGGGGGGGGGAAGAGATGGATTATTACCAGGCGTGTGTGTGTGTGTGAGTGTGTGTGTGTAGTAAGGAAACTTGCCCAGGGTTTCACCCTGACCTGCCCGGATTCAACGAGCCCTTTTCCCAGACATAAAATCACATTGAAAAGAGCGCCTTTCGCGTCGGGTGGACGTCAGCCAATCCACTCCGCGTCGATAACAATATAAGGCGCTCTGTCAGACACAAGTATGATTAGGATTATTATTAAACTTGAAACGTCTACGCATTTTACCGTGGTATTAAACTAGAATCACTAATTTATCTGATTGCGAATAAACAAACAAGACAAAGAGGTATCTATATATATTTAGAAATCACTGTAAGTTTGTTCCTCATCAGATTTGTAAATGGGGTTGGTGGGGGGGAGGGTTTAAACTGAATCCATTCCCATACTCCCCCCCCCCCCCCCCCCCCCACCCCCACCCCCCCACTCCCCCTCACTCTCCCTTAATTGATCAATGAAATAAATCACGAGAAAAAATAAAGAGAGTGTTGTGAGAGAGAGAGAGAGACAGACAAGGAAATAAAAAAAGGGAATGAAACAAAAATTTATCAATTTTCCTTGAAATGAAATATCTTATCTTTACACAGGAGGGGGAAGGAGGAGTAGGTGAGGGAGGGGAGTGAGGGTGGGGGGAGGGGGAGTGAGTGAGGGAGGGAGGGAGGATGGGGAGTGAGTGAGGGTGGGTGGGAGGAGGGGGAGTGAGTGAGGGAGGGAGGAGGGGGAGTGAGTGAGGGAGGGAGGGAGGGTGGGAGGAGGGGGAGTGAGTGAGGGAGGGAGGGAGGGAGGGTGGGAGGAGGGGGAGTGAGTGAAGTGAGGGAGGGAGGGAGGGGTGGGAGGAGGGGGAGTGAGTGAGGGAGGGAGGGAGGAGGGGGAGTGAGTGAGGGTGGGAGGAGGGGGAGTGAGTGAGGGGGGGGAGTGAGTGAGGGAGGGAGGGTGGGAGGAGGGGGAGTGAGTGAGGGAGGGAGGGTGGGAGGAGGGGGAGTGAGTGAGGGAGGGAGGGTGGGAGGAGGGGGAGTGAGTGAGGGAGGGAGGGTGGGAGGAGGGGGAGTGAGTGAGGGAGGGAGGGTGGGAGGAGGGGGAGTGAGGGAGGGAGGGTGGGAGGAGGGGGAGTGAGTGAGGGGGGGGAGTGAGTGAGGGAGGGAGGGTGGGAGGAGGGGGA
>CM068767.1:4800677-4824058 GCA_035084275.1 Hydrolagus colliei
GGCACGACCCCTGTGTCCAAGGAAGATTGAAAGATCGTGGCCAGAGTCCCTGCTATTTGCTCCCGTGCCTCACTTAGTAACCTAGGGTGCATCCCATCCGGACCAGGTGACTTATCCACCTTGAGCGACGTCAACCTTTTAGAACTTCCTCTTTGGTTATAATTATTCTATCCATTTCTCCTACCCTCTCCTCTAATACCATGGCATTGGCTGTATCCTTTTCTTTTGTGAAGACAGAGGCGAAGTACTCATTCAGTACATCAGCCATGCCCTCTGCCTCCACAATGAGATTTCCTCCTAGATCCCTAATAATATTATTATTATTACACATGGAAAATCCTGGAGATAGATTGTTGGAACGGAATTGTGCGCTCTCTCTCTCGCTCCCTGGTTGTCCTGGTTACCTAATTCCAGAAAGTATTAGGCGCAGGTTGGCGAGAGCCAAGGTTTGGTGGGGTGGGGGGGTGGGGGGTGGGTGGGGGAGAGTGGGATGGGGGTGGGATGGTTTGGAGGGGAGCCCAGATAATTTGGGAGTCCGTTGATGGCATTGCCTAGGCAGCTTTCCTGCCGCTTGCCCAGCTGGGACCTGGTGAGAGCTTTGTGCGGGGGATCAAACACCGGTCTGAGGGAAGCACAGGCCAGAGGTGACCAGAGTTAAGAGAGATTCAGGAGAAGAGATCAGCTGGGAACCCAGAGAGAGATCATCAAAGGGGCCATGGCGGACCTAGTCTCTAACCCAAACCCATGTTGTACAGGGTCTTAGTGCCATCCAGTGGCAGCAAACGGCACTGCATGTAACTAAGTGAACAGCAACAACAATTTACATTTAATAATAATAATAATAATCCTGGCATTTGATACAGCGGCTTTCCACGTCCTCCAGAGACTGTGTCTCAAAGCGCTTCACAGAATAGACCGTAAAGGGGATGGACTGTGTATTTTGTGGGCGAAACGCGGCAGCCAATTGCGCACAGTAGCGTCTCCTCCCCTCCCCCACCCACCCCCCCCACCTCCCCACAAACAGCCGTGGATTGAAATGACCGATGATTGTTTTCTTCTTGTTTTTTTTGTTGGATTATTAATTACCCCCCGGGGAGAGCGATCCGCCAATCGGACTTAACAACCAGATTCCTGCTCACTGCTGGGTAAACGGAGACGTGTGGAGTCAGGAAACTCACCTGAGGTCTCGCCCCTGGCCTTGAAAACAGAGAGAGAGACTTCACACACACACACACACACACACACAAAACACAGAGCGTTGAGTTTGCATACTTGAGACTTTTAAAACGTAACAGACTCTTTATTATAATCCAGCAAAGACACGCGACAACAACAAGACCAACAGCAGAGTTACTTTCACGTCGGGAGGACGTCCCAAGGCACTGGACATTCAAGTGTTTCGGACCCGAGCTAGAGGAGGGGTTTGGTGGGGGGTTGGGGGGGGGGCATTTAAACTCAGGCCCCACCTGTCAGGTGTTCAAGTTGGAAGTTAAAGATCCCAGATAAAAACACAGAGAGTGAGAGTGAGTGAATGAATGAGTGAGTGAGAAAGAGAGAAGGGGGACTCTGTAAGTCCGTCCCCCCGCCCCCCCCACCCACCACCCCCAACGACTTTTCGACTCAAGAGATGAGCACCTGAGGAAGCTGTCAGTTCTCTGATCATCAATGTTCCTGCTCGCACCTCGATCACACAGAGAATACTGAGAGATACGCGCGGACAGACAGGTCTGTACAGAGAGGGAGCACTGTGTGTGTGCGTGCGTGTGTGTGCGTGTATGTGTGTGTGTGGAGGCAGGTTGATTTTGTGTCTTGTTGACAGCTGGCTGTTGGCCATGGAGAGAGGTAGAACGGGAGCCACAGGTCCCTCCTCCCTCCCTCCCTTCCTCCCTCCCTCCGGCTTTGAGGACGGACCGGGAGTGAAGTTGCGTTCACCTCGATTCTGCAGAAAACCTTGTCTCTTCCTGTCCCTCCACCAGGTCAGGTCTCTCCTCCTGGCGCCAACAAGAAATGTGTGTCGGGTGGGGCTGAGAACGAAGAGAGATAGAGAGAGCGATAGAGAGAGAGAGGCGAGAGAGAGAACGCACCAAAATAATCCTAATCATAATAATAATCTTTGCATTGGGTAGAGCGGCTTTTCACATCTTATCGACGTCTCAAAGCGCTTCACTGTAAAGTGAATTGACTGTATATATTTGTGGGTGAAACGCGGCAGCCAATTGCGCACAGCACCGTTCCCCCCCCCCCCCCCCCCCCCCCCCCACACACAACAGCCGTGGATTGAAATGACCAATTTATTATTGCGTTCTTTTTGGGGGACAGATTATTATTAGGCGCGTGTGTGGAGTAAGGTAGGGAGGTAATAATATAATAATATAATAATCCTTGCATTTGATATAGCGCTTTTCACATCTTGTCAACGTCCCAAAGCGCTTCACAGAATATACTGTAAAGTGAATTGACTGTATATATTGTGGGTGAATCGCGGCAGCCAATTGCGCACAGCAGCGTTCCCCCCCACACCCCCACACACACACAGTCATGGATTTGAAATGACCAATTTATTATTGTAGTTTTTTTTTGAGGATTATTATTAGGCGTGTGGAGTAAGGAAACTTGCCCAAGGTCTCGCCCTGACCTGCCTGGATTCGAACACAGGTCTCCCCCAGCTTGGTCTCCCCAGGTTGCAAGACAAGTGCTCTAACCACTGAGCCACAGGAGCTCCACAGAGGTAAGGGATAGGAGCCAAGGAGGGAGGGAGGGAGGGTAAGGAGTTGGGTGGGTGGATAGGAGTATGGATTGACCTGTTTCATTACCTGTTTGGTGTGTTCTCTCTGTCTCTCTGTACCTTTTGTGTGTCTGAGCACTGGGCTAACAACATTCTGGAGGAAAGTCGGGAGGAAAGGCTGTACGGGAGTGGAGCGGGAGGGGGGGGGGGGGAGGTGGGGAGGGGTGGGGGGTTGGTGTGAACCTGCTCCCAGGAACGTTCCTGCTTAACATAACTCTCAAGTTATTTGCTGGAACGAAATGTGAAGATCGCAATTCATATTCAAATGACAAGTGAGACAGTCTAAACTTGAACTTGCAGTGGGTTTAACTATATTTTTTAGTTAACTGCTTACTTTCACACACCTCTGCTTACCTGACCTGGCAGTGAGAGTGGGGGGGGGGGGGGGTTGTATACGCAGTTGTTAAGTTGCTCGGCGCACGGCTTTGTGGGGGTGGGAAATAATTCCTCAAAAGATTCTGCCAATGAAACCACAACCGTTTGCAATAACACAGTAATAATAATCCCTCCAAAAGAAAAAAATACTCAGTCATTTTCAACCCACAGCTGTTTATGTGGGGGACGGGGTGGGGGACGGGGGAGGGAACGCTGCTGTGCGCAATTGGCTGCCGCGTTTAGCCCACAATTATATATACAGTCAATTCACTTTACAGTATATTCTGTGAGACGCTTTGAGACACAGTGTAGAAGACGTGAAAAGCCGCTGTATCAAACGCAATGATTATTATTATTACATTATTAACATACAATGAAATCTCAGTCTCCTTTCGTCAAAACAGCTCGGAATTTAAATAGTATTAAAATGTTTTGAGTCCTCCTGACGTGAAAGGCGTTAGGCAAGTGTTCTTATGTTGTTGGAGATTTCAAACTTTAAGTGTATAAAACATCCTCACTATGCAGTCCAGAGGATTAACCCTCGTCACAGAAAGTTATTCCCATGTTTACCTTTGCAAAATCGGCCAACAAGCGATTCTCAGCTTGCGTCAGTCACTGAATGAAACAATTACGCAGTTTGGGGGACAAAATTGAATTCAGTTACTGTACAAAGTTTCGCGGCTGAGAGCGAAAAAATTCCTTCGATTTTCTTAAGAAAAAATGCGATTTCCGTTACGCAAGAGCTGAACGCCAGACGGGGAAATAACAGCAACAAATAAAATCATCATCATCATCATAATAATATTAATCCTTGCATTTGAATGTAGCGCTTTTCACATTTTACAAAATAAATCCGTCGATAAATTTGCCGCTTTTCGCCGATATACAACCGCTGATGGTTTCTTACTTTCAAACGTATCCATCGACGCGGATTATTATTATTATTATTATCGTTCGAGAATTTCCCAGCGCTTTTGCGGAACTGAAAAGTGCCTTCAAATGTTCAATGGAATGACAAGTCTATTTTGTGCGCCAAACTCGGTTGCCACTTACTCGTTATATATTACATTAGTACAGTCATATTATTCCTGACAAGTTATCAAACAAAGTTCCATTTCCTTCGCCCGCTGTTAAAAGATTTGCTTTGGGCAACGGGTTCAAAACGATAAAACACAAACCGATGAAAAATCAATTTAGAAAAAAAAAAAGCTTCTCCCACCAACCACGCACAGTCAATTCACTCTACAGTCCATTCTGTGAAGCGCTTTGAGACGTCTCAATGACGTGATGAGACGCTATTATCCCAATGCAAGGAATTCTTATTATTATTTCATCCGCAGTTTGAATCTGTGACAACAGAATATAACAGCATTCAATGTCATTTACCAAATCTCTCGCTCTCTCCTTCCTGTTTTCCTCGTGTTTAAAAACCAATCTACAGTACTGTATAAATTTAATCTTATTGTTATTATACTATACTGTATGTATACGTAAAACAAAGTGCAGCATTATACACAGAGCCTTCTACAGTATATTTAATGATACCATTGCACCTGATCATGTTTATATCGAACATATTTTTCGACTTGAGGGACAGTAATACGATTTTGTTTGTTTCAAAATCTCTGGGAACCAGGGTGAAAGGTGTGTGAAATGAGTTGAAAACTAACAGTGAAGCCAGGACCCCTCCACACACACACACACACGCGCGCGCACGCATAGACTCGCGCACACACAGACTCACATACGTCTGTTCACTAAAGTTAACCAAACTCTCAGCATGAAAAAGGGAATTGCAGTGCCTGTACATACATATTTTTGTCCCGACTTCGCATCAAGTTTCGTAAACCTGTGATTCGTCTAGTGGCTGTTCCCCTGGATTTGCAGTAATGTGTGGGTCACAATTGCAATGAATTTTGTTGAGTTATTCAGCCCAAACGGTTTGTGATCTACTGTATATATATTTATATATATATGGAAAATGCGGATGATTTACGTGGGACGCAATAAACCTGAAGAATACGAACATTATTCAGATCTTTTTCTTTTTAAAATACTTATTTTTAAAGGAAAACTAACCATTTACATCACCAATTGGAGGGACCAAGAAAACCCAACAGGATTTACAATTACTGTACCTTACAAATTTTAATTTAGATTTTCCAAATGTTCGTGTGATTTAAACCTGGTTCCGTTGAATTTAAAGGCGAATCCATACAAAACACATTTAAATGGAACGATCGCTTGGTTAGGGATCGCTATATTGGATTACATACTCAATATATTTATCAATAAAATGATTATATATTTTTATATAACGAGCAATGATGGCACGATTGCTGGAAGAGAAAAAAATCAGAGTGTTTAGATTTAGTGTTTCGGCATTAGAAATCAGTGACTTTTTGTTTTACAGTCATTTGCAAAAAATGGCAAAGGTGTCTATTAATGGGAGGCGATAAACATTGATGGTAATAATCCTTGCAAAATGCAGATAATAATACATTCAAGTAAAATTATTCATAATTCTGCGGGAGAGGGAGGGGATCGAGCAGAAAGATCTATACGCAAATAACCTCTTCAAGTGAGATGTATATAATGTATATAATGTATATAATGTGCAATTTCATGCTTTTTTTTGGGTGGTGGGGGGTGCGGATGCGGGGGGAGGTGAAAATATGGAGATTTAAACTCACACGGGAGTCGAGTCAAGTGAGCATTTTCTACCCGGCAAAATCCTGACTGCAGGCTTTCGAGTTTAGCGTACTGTACTGCAGTCGACAAAGGAGTTTGGAAAGGTTCTGTCCTCTCAGTGTTTCCAAATTCACGTATTAACAACATCTCCCCTGGAACCTGCGTAGCTTCTCTAACCACTGGAAGGGCGAGCGAAGATCACCGAATATTGGCACCTTGACCTTATCACGTCTCCCAGACGTCTCAAAGCGCTTCACAGGAGGGACAGTGAAGTGAATTGACTGTCTGGTATTTGGTCTTGACGGACACTGTGTTCCTAAAACACTTGGCTGTTTGGGGAACAAAGCAATTTGCAAAGTAACAAAATATGATCCAATTGATTTTCATTTGTGTGTCCCAGCACAAAACCGTACAAATTGTACCCTCGCTCTAACTCCACAATTTCCCTCTCTATTTTGCTCAGAATGTCAGTCATCAGATATTTTGGGTGTTTTTGAGATAATCCCAAAATAATTGAACGTTAATTCTAACCGAGTAAAAACACCCCAAAAATAAGTGGTAAAATAATTTTTGGGACAGGTTTACACACATATAGACGCGCACGCACACACACACATACTGCAAAGTGAAAACTTAACTATTATTTCAATACCAAAACTGCCTTTTAACTGAAAAATAAATAAATTGGGGTTAAAATCTGTGACTCTGGAACGAAAGTCTTGGAGTGGGGGGAGTAAAAAAAACAATTTCTTTATTTCAACCTTTTTTTTCGTATAAAAATACACAAAAGTGCTATTTATTAACAACATATAACATTGGTCTGAAACCTTCATCTGGCTTGAAAATAATAATTCTCTTTTCGGGGGAAAAAACCCCACATTGGATCTTCTCTTTCAATGAGCAAAAAACAGTGCAAACTTTCTCAAAACTTGTAACAATTAACAATTTAGTCGTTAAAACATTTGTGAAACATGTTTGATTAAATAAGATTCATCCAGGAAACAACTTTGCACTGTATTTATAATTCTGTATAATTCATCTTTCTTTCTGTAGCTCTCTCTCTCTCTGTTTCTCTCTCTCTCAGAAAAATAAATACAGGGTCAAAGCAATTTTAAATGTGAAATTTCTCCAACAAAACATTAACAGTCCCAACAACTTTAATTAACATTAACATTTTAACATCAACACTTAGGATATAGTTTGAGCTGCTCACTCCAGGTCCATTTAATGCTCTCTCTGTCTCTCTCTGTCTCTGACTTTCTCTCAGTAAACTTTGTTAAAACTTTTCAACAAGAGACAAAAGAAAAGCAATCAGTTTAGTATTTTTTGGCACTCGATCACTCACTCACTCACACACTTTTCAAAAGAAAAAATATCTTACCACCTTCCAGGCAGGGAGAGGAGGGAGAACAAGATTTAAAAAAAAATGTTTTTAAAAAAATAAAATTCTGCAAAAGTTGCTTGTTTGTGATTTTGTGTTTTTCACCTTCGGTCCAAAAAAAAACATTTTTTAATTGAAAATGTTTCCTGTTTTGAACTTAAATCTCCCTCCCCCCTCACTCAAAATTTTTGATTTTCCTAGTTATTATATAAAAAAAACTTTGGCCTTTCCCCCCCAGTTATTATTATTAAGTTAAAAAACTGTTAAAAAAAACTTTTCCCACATAACTTTCCCCATATAAAAAAAACTTTCCAACCCCCCACCCCCCAACTTTTAGATTTAAAAAAAAACTTTTTTTTCATACCAAACTCAAATCCCTTTTTTAATATAAAAAATAATAATAATATAATAATAATAATAATAATAAAACGAGTTCTCGCAAACAGTTTTGGGGGTTTGGTTGGGAGTCTTGCATGTGTGCGTGTATTTTGTCCCTCACAGATCCATCCTGCTAGGATACGGTGCGTGCTCCCAATAGTGCATAACAGAAAGCTCCAGGGGTCGTTCGCACGGCAGCTGGTAGCCGCTGGTTGGCTGGTGAAATCCGGCGCCCAGCGGTTGAGCGACTCCGCCGTAAGGGCTCGTGCCGGCCCTCATCAAGGGCAGGCCTGGCACGCGACCGTACGCTCCGTACGAGGAGCCCAGCCCGTTCATCTGTCCCGGGGGGAGGTCACCGTCGGCGGCCTGGCGGGTCTGGTGGAAGGTCACGTTCCCGGGGTTGGCCTGGCCTTGACCCATCGACCAGGAAGTGGGCACAAAGGGAGACTGGAGATACTTGGGCGACTGGTAGTAAAATTGGTCCTGGTAACCGGTGCAGGGCTTCCCGGGCGGGAAGGGCGAGCTCGAGGCTCTGTACGGCCTCTTGACCCTCTTTCTCCTCCTGTAGTTGCCTTTGTCGAACATGTCCTCGAACGCGGGGTCCAGGGTCCAGTAGTTGCCCTTCCTCTCGCCCGCCCCTTCCCGGGGCACTTTGACAAAACACTCGTTCAAGCTCAGGTTGTGTCTGATGCTGTTTTGCCAGCCTTTCTTGTTCTTCTCGAAGTAGGGGAACTTGGCCACAATGTACTGATAGATGCAGTTGAGTGTCAGTCTCTTGTCCTGACTCTCCTTGATGGCCATGGCGATCAGGGCCACGTAAGAGTAGGGTGGCTTTTGAAAGGAGTCAACCTTCTGGGCGTTGTTGGAGTCACTGTCCTCGCTCCTGTCCAGCAGAGGACTGTCGCTGATGGCCAGATCTTGGCTGATCTCTTCTCCAATGTTGAAACTCTCCATCTCTCTCTCTCTCTGTCCCACACACCCTCCCCACCACCCACCCTCTCCCACACCCTTCCCCTCTTTACTTTCTCTCCTTCTCAACCCAACCAAAGCCCCCAATCCTTGGCCTTAAGGCTTTGAAGAGTTCTGGGGAACCCAGCTACACAGTATACCTTCACACAGTTACACACCTCTCACTCTCTCTGCCTCAACTCAATGTAACAAGCAATCTTCTCTCTCTTTCTTCCTCTCTCTCTCTCTCTCTCTCCCTCTCTCCTCCCACTCAAACCTTAATGGCTGATGTAAATCTCATTTAAATGTAGCCAATGATTATTTGTTTTTAAATGCAAGAGAGGTGACTTTCAGGTCACTTAAATCTTGGGAGTCTGGCATTATTTTATTTGGGGCGGGGTTGGGGGAGAGGGAGAAGTTTAATGTCACCTCCTGTAATAGATATAATTAGTTTTGGGGATGGGTGGGGGATTCGAAAAGAGTTCAGAAAATCGAATTGTTCTCTAAATACAGACCTGTTGACAGCCTCCTTTGTGTTCTCCCCAAAAATAGGCAGTTTCTATTTAAGCAGCACTATGCGCTGTGTGTGTGTGTGTATCTATATATATAGATATATATATATATCTATATATATATGAAACTGGGCGATGTTACCGAAAAGTCAATTTGAAGTTCATTTCTCTTTTTGCGGCTGGCTGATGCCAAACGCCAAACGCAGACGTCACACATATCAGGGCAGGTTATACTTCCAGGAAATTCAGACGTGTGTTGGACAGGGTGTGGGGAATCATAGCGGAAGTGGTTAGGGAGCGAGGGAACCTGGGTTCGACTCCCGAGTGCGGAGGGGGGTGGTGGGTGGACGGGGGAGGGCGAAACACCTAAGGCAAGTTTCTTTATTGAGCGCCTGCGTTCACCCAGCAGATGGGAGGAACCCTTGGTTGATTGATCGATTGATCGATTGATCGATTGATTGATTGATTGATTTGGTGGAAACGGTTTCCGTGCGGATAGTGATCCCTCCGAAAATAAATTTGTGACTTTAATCCACGACCGTTTGTGTGTATGTGTGGGGGGGGGGGGGCGGTGGGAGGGAGAATGCTGTTGTGTGCAATCGGCTGCCGCGTTTCACCCTCAAAACTTATATACAGTCGATTCGCTTTACGGTATATTCTGTGAAGAGCTTTGAGACGTCGATAAGATGTGAAAATGCAAGGATTATTATTATTATTATTGGTAAGGCAGCAAGTGTTCAAGTCATTGTTCAGCAGCCACAGCAAAAACATCCAAGCAGCCACACACACACAGACATTCGCACATACACACACACACATACACAGGCAGACATACGCACACGCGCACATGCACGCACACACACGCACGCACACACGCACACACACACATACGCACACACGCGCGCACACACACAAACATACGCACACACCACACACACACACACACACACAGGTAACTCATTGTTTCTCAGATCTGCTTTTGCATATACAGTCTATATGTATATATTTTAGAAAGCCCTAGATTAAGACTTGTCACTGTGAGGTATCTTTTAACTTGGGGGAGGGAGGGAAAGAATTAACTTTGAAATCCAGCGAAGCGTTTCACATTAGAAATGTCTAAACGTCTGCGGGAGGCCAGACGGCACCTGCCGCTAATTGTAGTGTATTTTGGCGTCTAATTAATAGTGTTTCTTTCGCTGATCGGGAATCGACTTCCTGGATTCCACGTTTAACCCCACAATACACACACCAGCGTTACACCCCCCCACCCCACCCCCCACCCCCCACCCCCACCCGCAAAGAGGTTGTGTCTAGTTGAGGGTCGCTTGGCGTCTTTCAGAGGCAGAGAAAACTCCCTTGTCCCTGGCACGCAGACACACAGGCTTCCCCCGGTTGTTCCAAAGGGAAATTGTTCAATCTCTCGTTGACTTGCTGTGTGTCCGTCGACCGTCTGCCATTTTATTAATAATAATAATAATCCTGGCATTTTGATATCGCGGCTTTTCACGTATTCATTTGTGGGCGAAACGCGGCAGCCAATTGCGCACAGCGGCGTTTCCGCTCCCCCCCCCCCCCCCACACACACACAGACACACAAGCAGTCGTGGATTGAAATGACCAATTTATTTTTATTATTATTATTATTATCATTATTATTTCAAGGGATTATTATCAGGTATGTGTGTGTGTCTGTGTGTGTGTGTAGAAAGGAAACTTGCTCAAGGTTTCGCCCTGACCTGACCTGCCTGGGATCGAAACCGGGTCCTCTTGCTTGGAAAGGCTCTGTCAACCACTGTGAGCTACAGGACGGACTCCGCAAATTAATTAACGTGAAATGCACAGATGGAACCTAACCGGTGATCTGTAATGGTGCTCTCTGTCTCTCTCCGCCGTGTCTGTCAGTGCAGTGTAGACTTGCGGGACCCTCTGCATTAAACAGTAATTACGTGTCTGTGGTATTTCTGTCTCGCTGTGGAATTGTGGACGGTGGCAGTCTCTATCCAGTTCCCAGACTTACCTCCTGACGTGAAAAAAGGCGTTGGATCACAGGTAAAGGCTGTTATTATCTCTCTGTCTCTACACCTCGAAACACCAGGCAAGTTTTCACCGTTTGACTCCCTTCCTGCCTCCCACACCACCAACATGCTCTTAAGATTTTTTTCCCCTTTGTGTGTTTGTGTGTGTGTGTGTCCTTGCACAAAATACACTCCCCGTCGCACTCAACCGAGGGATTTTCCTGCAACAAAATCCTTTGCCTTGATATATCTTCATATATGTAATGTATCCACAATGTATTTACTTTGTGGAGCTCCTGTAGCTCAGTGGTCAGAGCCACTCACTCACTTACTCACTCAATCAATCGCCTTGCAAGCCAGAGAGACCTGGGTTCAATTCCGGGCAGATCAGGTCAGGGCGAAACCTTGGGCAAGTTTCCTTACTCCACACAGATACACACACACATGCGCGCGTGCCTGATAATAATCTACAGAATTGGTGTGCGTACATTTCAACCCAGGATTGTTTGTATGGGGGACGCTGCTGTGCGCAATTGGCTGCCATGTTTCACCCACACAAAAAAATATATCTACAGTCACTTCACTTTGCAGTTTATTCTGTGAAGCGCTTTGAGACACAGTTGAGCAGACGTGAAAAGCCGCTAGATCAAACGCAAGGATTATGAAAGAAATAAATATCTGTGGAATGTAGTTTTATTTCTAAACCCCATATATAGATATTCTCCCACGTCCCACACCTCCCCACCTCCTCCTCCCACCTCCCCCCACGTCACATCTCACCCAGTAAGAATTTCGGAAAGGCTGACGAACTCAAGAACAGAAATGTTTTCGCTTATAATAATAATAATGATTAAAAAAGGAGAGGAGACCCAAATGGTGACATTTTTATTTCTTGCAATCCATCTGCCCCCTTCTCTCTCTCTCTCTCTCTGTGTCTTTTAAAAAAAATATTAATCTTGAACTAAATGCAACCTCACAATTAGTTGAAATGATCAAAGCGATGAAAGAAGGAACATGTCTGTCTGGGTGTGATCTGCAGTAAACCCACATCTGACATGATTTGAGGGGGAAACTTCTAAGATTAAATAATCAGTGGTTTTAAAAAAAGATACCCTAATAAACATTCCACTGGCAAACTTTACACCCACCCACACACACTACACACTCTATACACACACACACACACACAGAGAACTGAGCTTTGAACAATGTGTGAGCTGTTGCGCTGAATCAAAGGGAAGCAGATTTCCTTGTAATGTATATAAAATGATCGTCACCTTCTTCCACTCGCAGAGAGACTGAGATCAACTGGAGTCGCTTCAAGACTCAATGCTTTGACCCCCCACCTTGTTCAGCCATCTTTCCTCCTCCCCACCACTCTACACACACACACACAAATACACATGCACACGCGCACACACACAGTGCGGTAGCCAGCCAACATTGTAACGCGCTTTGAGACGCGAAAGGCACGAATTAATAATAATAATAATAATGTACTGATTACTATACTGTGAAGTGAATTGCCTGTATATTTTGTGGGCCCAATGATATCATTGTGTTTGATTCAACTGAATTGAAACAATTTGCCAAATTCCGAATTGCGCTTAACAGTAACAGTAAATTAACAGTAAATTTAAACTCAGTTAATCATCTCTCGTCCTTGCCTCGCTCTCCCCAATCAACCCCTTCCTCCCCACCCCCCACCCTCTTTCCCTGCTATTTTGGACAGAGGGATACTGTTTGTTTGGTGTCTTATTCCTGAGTTACAGTAAGCGTTGGGGGTGGTGGGGGGGGGAATGTCGGTGTCGGTAACTGTGGAGCTTATGGATCAAGACGTCGATAAGACGTGGAAAGCGCTATATAAATGTAAGGATTATTAATTATTATTATTATCAAAGTCTCAGGCTTTGCTACACACTCCACAGTACCCCGCCAGACAGGTACCAATGAACTGGGAACCGCTAAGTAACGGTGATGAAAGATAGGAAATTAAAGGCGTAAAGCAGTAGTGTGCGCGCAGGGAAACAGCCTCAATATTATATTTTACTATGAAGTCCCTGCCTAGGATCAGGGGATAAGGACTGGACGCAAATGTAAACAGATGTGGGCAGACAGACAGAGAGAGAAAGAGAGAGAGAGAGAGAGAGAGAATGGCTTTGCTTCACGATCACAGCGAGACATCAAACCGAGGCCCTGTTGACTACGGGGACACAGTTCGAAGAGAGAAGGGAAGGTGTCCGCAGTCAAAGCTGGGAGACGAGGCTTCCAGGGAGTCGCTGGAAAGAGAGACAAAATCTGAGGAGAAATAGTAACGAAAAAAAACCAATCCTTGCATTTGATGTAGACCTTTCCACGTCTTCTGGACGTCTCAAAGCGCTTCAACAGACTATTCTGTAAGGAAACTTGTCCAGGGTTTGGTTCTGGTCCTGGTCTGGCCTGGAAATCTCGCTTGCGAGGCCAGAGCTCTGTGGTCATGTTTATGAATATATAAATGATTATATTAGTATTTGACACGAATTGCCGTCACAAGACTGTAAATCGTCAGGGTCTTGATTTTCGACCGATCGACTCCGTTGGCAACTAACCGTCTCTCAACAGGTACTAACACAGGCCACATGTTTAATCCCCCCCCCCACCCCACCTCCCCAATTCTCCACCCTCTCGCCTCCCACCCCCCTCCACCAAAAAATAAATCAACTTACATGTCACCTCCCCCACCTTTACTTTCTCTGCCCGTCCGTTCCTGCGCTGTGCGTCATCGCATTAATCACCGGAATAACATCAGTCAGTCAGGGACAGCGGTGAGATTTTCTCCAGCTCGTTTGCAAAGACCCCTTCCTCTATGTATCACTCTCAGCCTTCCAATGAAAAACAATCCTCGCATTTGATATAGCTGCGGCTTTCTCACATCTTATCGACCGTGTCTCGAAAGCGCTTCACAGAATAATATACTGTAAAGTGAATTGGCTGTATATATATATATATGTATTTGTGGGCGAAATGCGGCAGCCAAGTAGTATTAATAAATAATAATAATAAGAATTTCACCCCCAAAAAATATTAATACTGTAATACTAATGATGGGTTGCCTTGTCTGCGCTATGCAAGACTGTGTCACGCGGTGGGGTTTACGAACACAGGGCATTAAACGGTTAAGAATATACATAAATATTTGATCGCTGACACTCACACACACACAGTGAGCGAAGAAAAGAATCCAAAGCCTGTTGGCAGCCACGCAAGACCGCCGATAAACATCACCACAGACAGACAGCCTGTCTCCCCCCACTTCCACTGATACGGGGGGGAGGGCAAAAGACAGCTACCGTCACCCAGGGCAAAGACCATACACGGTTTTGTCCGCAGGGTGTTAACGGCGCGATCCGAGCGATTCACGCCTTTGGACTTTTCTCTCCGTCGATCACACACACACACACACACACAGTTACGTCCTGGTTGATGGCTGGCTGGCCGGCTGGCTGGCTGGCTTTGTCTTGCCAATCGGGCCATCAATCAAACCATTCATTCTCTGTCGAGATTAACAAGATTAGCAAGTAATTGCAGATGGTTACGGGGGTTAAAAAAAAACAAAATGGGATTACTGCCTCCCAGTAAGAGACCTTGCAGACAAGGGCAGCGGATTCCCAGAGCCTGGAGCGACGCAGTTACCATAAGACTCTACCGCAAAAATATCTTCCAACGGATTCAACACTCACCTGAGATTCAGGTCACCCAGGTCAGTGGTGGTTGTTGACGGAGCTGATGAACGCCTGCTTTGGGAAAGAGAAATGAAGTTTCCATCGGTGTCTCTGCCCTGCCCTGCCCTAGCTTGGCCTACATTGCTCCCCGGTGGATCGGTTTGATCTGCGGAGTGTTCCTGTAGCTCAGCGGTTAAGAGCGAGCTCGTCCGGCAGGCGGGAGAGAAACTGGGTTAGATTCCCGGCAGGTCAGGTCAGAGTGTAACCTTGGGCAAGTTTCCTTACTCCACGCACACACACACGCACACACACACGCACACACACACGCACACACACACGCACACACACACACGCACACACACACACACACACAGACAATCCCTCCAAAAAAACCCATCATAATGAAAATTGGTCATTTCAACTGTTTGTGTGGGGGACGCTGCCGTACGCAATTGGTTGCCACGTTTTGCCCACTATATATATATATATATACAGTAAATTCACTTCACGTATATCTTATGAAATGCTTTGAGACATAGTCTAGAAGACGTGGAAAAATTGTTACATCAAATGCGAAGGATTGTTATGAGCCTCAGGATAACCCATTATCATTTGCCGGGACCTCAACCTATCGGAGACGGCAAGACGACACAGAGTTGGGTGACTGTGGTGGAGTTAGGACTTTATAGACCACAGCTTGGCCCAACATTGTGTGGGCTTTGGGCTCTCAACCTAAACAGGAAATGATACGGTTACTGTATCTGGACCACAGAAAGCTTGGAATAAGACGAACCGTTAGGAAACAAATCCCTTGTTTGGATTAACAAGAAAGCTGAGGTTTAGGTTGGTGGTGAAACCCGTCCCCAGCCATAAGAGCGAAGGTTTGGTTAGACAGGTCCTCGGGCTAATTACTGTATACGCTTCAGCTGTGACTCTTGTGTGAAATTATTGCCTTTTGGATGGCATCAAGACGGAGAGTTCACCTGACTGTGCCGACAATTTATAAGCTTTGGGACTTGCTCGCTCCGTGTTGCCCTCTTTCCCCCCCACCTTTCTGTGTTTTCCGGTATCATGTATTTCTGTAGTTTCTTACTCTTGTGGAGCGCCTGTAGCTCAGTGGGTTAGAGACACTCACTCACTCGCTCGCCTTACAAGCGTGAGAGACCAGTGTTCAAATCCAGGCAGGTCAGGGCGAAACCTTGGGCAAGTTTCCTTACTCCACACACACACACCCCCGCCCCTAATAATAATAATAATCCCTCCAGAAAAAATACACAATAATAGAAAATGATTTCTAATAATTATTTCCACGGCTGTTTGTGGGGGACGCTGCCGTGCGCAATTGGCTGCCGCAATTCGCCTACAAATATATATACAGGCACTACACTTTACAGTATATTCTGTGAAGCGCTTTGAGACGTCTAGAGAAAAGCCGCTATATCAAATGCAAGGATTATTATGATGATGATGATGGTAATAATTAATTGGATATAGCGCCTTATCACACGGTTCAGACGTCTCGAAACGCTTCACAGGTGTAAAATGGAGTGACTGTGTATTTTTGTTTTGGGGTTGTGTGTGTGTGGGGGTGAAATGAAACAGCTATAAACAAGCTTGGTTGACCTGCCTGGATTCGAACACAGGGTCTTACGTTTGTAAGGCGAGAGAGAGAGAGAGTGCTCTAACCACTGAGTGTGTTTTTCTGGGCCAATGCGGCAACCATTTTGTGCAAGGGCGCTGTTTCGCGCGAAAAAGTATTGGAAGCCAGAGAGGCCACCGCACAGTCACTACACTTAAACTACATGCGATTGAAACCCCCCCCCCCCCCACCCCGAGAACTGCTTCGAGACACGCGTATGTGTGTCTGTGGACGGCGTGACGAGCGGCCGTATCAAACCTCCAACATTAACACGACACCCACGGGCATCTCTGTTGTGAGACCATCTCCTCATTCGACAGCCGTCGGCAATGTGGTTTCCACAATCCTCCCCTCCAGGCGACTCTGGATTTTAATAGCCTTAATCATTAGTGTGAGAGGTCCATAACTCACAGGCAAGTAAGTGGCAGTGAATTATGAACACACTCCAGCAATGATACAATCAACCCCCCCAATGACGGTTCTGACGGTTTAACGACCCAATTATTATTCTTTAATGGCTTTTGTTACCCGGAACGGTGATGAGGGTTTTTTTTCACAGGTAAGGAGTTTTTTTTTTGAGGGAGGTGGTGTTTGGGAGGGGTGGGGGTTGGGAGCAGGGGAAGGGGGGGACGGGGAGGAGGGAGGGGAGGGTAGGTCGATACGCTTTCCTTTTGAGTTTCGTCCAACCCGCAATGGCTTGGCAGGGGAGCTATAATTGGTTTTCCTTCCAAATAAAAACAGCTCTGAAGGGATTCATTCGGCAGAGGTTTTTTTGGAGAGAAAAAAAAGGTTGTCTTTAGTAAATCAAAACCTGCAGGCTCCCTCAGCAGAGTTCCAGCAGGGTGTCGCTCTGATTACATGTGTCAGCGGGTTTTAAATAATAATAATAATTTTAATAATCCTTACGCTTGAGGTAGATCCCTATCATGTGGTCAAGACAACAACAACAACAACAATTTACATTTATAGAGCGCCTTTCACGTCGGGAGGACGTCCCAAGGCGCTGAACAGGAGGCGTGTGACCCGAGCTGGGAGGGGAGTGTTTGGGAAGGGGTGAAACACGAAGGGGAGGTAAAAGAGTTCGGGGTGGAACAAAAGGCACGATCGAAGAGGAAAGTCTTCAAACCGGCCTTGATAGAGGAAAGGGAAGAGACGAAACGGAGACGTCTCAAAGCGCTTCACCAGATAATAATATTAAACAATATATATATAATACTTGTACAGGTTTGAATTAAGCGTATTTTAGGCAAAAAATATATATCTATTGATGATTTGATACATACATATATATCTACAATAATAATAATCCTTGCATTTGATATCGCGGCTTTTCACATTTTATCGACGTCTCAAAAGCGCTTCACAGAATATACTGCAAAGTGAGTTGACTGTGTACATTTGAGAGAGAAATAAAATGATGCCTTTAAAGTCATCGTCCTCCCCACACCTCACCTCATCTCTATTAGCCTATCCTCCCACCAACAAAAATAACCAGATTTGTTTGACTGTACACACACACACACACACATTGGCAAAAAAAAAAACTTTTATTGTTAGCTCCCGTACAAGCGTTCCGTTTTCACAGGTTTCCGAACAATCTTTGCGTTTGATAAAACTTTGCATTCGATATGGCGGCGTCTCGCGTCGGTCAGTCTGGAGGTCGCTTCGCAGAACAGACTGTGACACTGAATTGACTGTTCACCTCGTGGGTGGGCGTTATATAAAGTACGCTACTATCATTACTGTACATTTTGTTGCCTTCGTACATTGAACCGTGCGCCCGCAGGCCTCAGCCCTCCACCCAGTCAATGACTGATCAGTTTCCTCCCCCCCCACCCCCTCCCCGCCACCCCCCCCAACTTTGAGAATATGGTTGGATGCAAATTCTTCTAGCAGCCGTTGGAATCGTTCAAGGGCAAAACTTGGATGCTCGTGTGAGTGAGTGAGTGAGTCCTATACACGAGAAGGTGGGGGGGGGGGGGGGGGGGGGAGTGGTGGTTGGGAGAGGGTGGGTGGGGGGGGGAGATTGGTTGAGCAATTGTCTTTCCCTCTCACTCACCCCCCACCTCCCCCCCCCCCACCAGCTTGTCATTCCGCTAAGCCCAGATATGGTGTGACCCAACGTATTACAGTGAGACACACACACACACACACACACAAATCCAATCTCTCTCCATCGTACAGTCCTGGACACCTAAGTTTATAGTGAAACAAGCTTAACCTGCTTTGCCCATGGAATATTGAAGGTATGGTCTCAACCGACACGACTGACGGGAGGTTTGTACTGTACAATATTATACTATACTACACACACACACACAACATTATATACACATCTATTAGCTCAACACAGCACAGCAAGGCTTCTTCTGAACAGACTCTGCGAGGCACGCATAAGAAAAGCAGCTTCTCGGTTCATGACCTGTAAACAAAAGTTTGTCACCCCCCACCCCCCACCCACCCCCCACCCACCCAATCACCCCTCCCCACCCCCCCGCCAGTCCCCCCCCCCCCTCCCCCCAACCCCAACACATCACCCTCTGGTGACTTGGTTTTCAAAGTGGTTGTCGGAAGTGATCAAAGGGAAAAAAAAGGCTTGTATTAATACAGCGACGCCTCGGAGCGTTCTAAAGTGCTTACTGTCCAGTGTAGTGACTGTTTTGCAGGCTAACCCAAACTCGCCCAACTAAATACAATGTCAAACCAGCTCAAGTTATGCCTTCAATGTGAATGAGTTTGTGTGTGTGTGTGTGTGTTTGAGTGAGTGTGTTTGTGGGCGGGTAGGTGAGTGTGTTGTGAGTTTGTGGGTGGTGGGGGGATAGGACGGTTGGATATTTGTACATGGTGGCTTGGTAGCTAAATCTCCAAACTTCCCCCCCCCCCCCCCCGACCTCTAGTGGATTGATGAGCAAAATGCTCCCCTCTCTCCCGCAAGTCTTAACTCATATAATAACTTGGCTGAGCAGTGACATGGGATACGTTGCTTTGGGGTTTAAAGACCGGAGTGAAGGGTTTATTTAAAATAAAGTTTCCTGATCACAGAGAAACAACAAAAGATTTTGTGGGGCAACAACAACAACATGTAGACAGGCTATAAACCTGTCCATTTCACCCCACCCCACCCCCCACCATCCCATCTCCCACCCCTCCCCAGCCCACTTTGCTACGCTACACTGAAAGGCGAGTTAAAAAGTTTCAGAGAACTTGCATCACTGTAGACTGTGTTTCTGTCCATCACTCCAAGCACCCCTCTCTCTCCCTCCCTCCCTCCCTCCCTCCCGTCCCTCCCCTTTCCAAATAAGTAAAATTCTGTCCATGGAAATTAAAAACTCACTTAAAAATAGATGCGTCGAAAAAGCCATCTCCTTAATTACCTGGGAAACCGGGAGCTCAGAGGTGATAAGAGCGCTCGACATCGCAAACGAGAGGACTCGAGTTCGATTCCCGGCAGAGCTAAAGTTTGGGCCAGTTACTCTTTACTCCGCACACACACACACACGTGTACATGTGCGTGCGTGTGTGTGGTGTAAGGAAACTTGCCCAGGCCGAGAATCGAACCCAGGTCCTCTCACTTGCTGGGAGAGTTCTCTGACCAATATACTGTACTCCACATTTATTGATACAGACCGGGCAAATTTCAACCCTGAAAATGTCTTATTTGCTCAACAAACAAAAAAAAACAACCGAAACTGTTACACAGGCAACCAACTCTACACAGCGATAAGCCTCCCTCCCTCCCTCCCTCCCTCCCCCAGGCACTCCCCAAACTACAGGAGACTACAAAGACACTCAAAGACAGAAATTCTGTGTGATCTGGAAGCCCCCCAAAAAGCTTCTCCTCGTGCGAGGAATAGAATTTCGTCCGTCGGCCCGTCTCCCTTTCAAACGCTCCGATTCTCGCTGAGCTCAACTGGGTATAAAAGGAAGAAGAATAGAGAGAGAGAAAGAAAATATCCCTCAAGAGAATTAATTCTGGCCATCAGCTCAGCTCTCTGAGCTCTCTCTCTCCCCAGTCCCTCTGCCCTGGTCAACGTTACTTGGGCTGAGGAGAGCAGTTAACAGGTCACAGTCTATACTGTGTAAAAATACGCAGACGTCAAAAAAAACAACAATAATAAAAAGAATTAATTTAATAATCCATTGGAACTGCCGGACTTTTGTTTTCTTCTATTCATTCCTTCCCAACCGCCCCACCACCCACCCAACATTCGCCCCCCCCCTCACACCCTCCCCCCCCCCCATCAAAAACAATCCCTCCTCGTACCCAGCCCACCCACCAACACAGCCACAAAAAAAACAGCTTCAGAATTAAATCATAGTAATCCTTGCCTTTGATATGGAGCTTTAATCACGTTTTAAGGGTGAAGTGGAGAAATTTACTTGCGTTTAAATCGCGGCTTATTACGCTCAAAAAGGCCACAAAGAACCTCACAGCGATCGGTAAACGGCCCCGGGAAGAGAAGGAGGGACCCACCCACCACGACGTCTCTCAGGCAGGAGAACTCTTTATACTAGTTTGATTCTATTGCCCCCTGAAGTCCACCTGATCGGCCGGACAGAGCAGGGGAGGGGAGGGGAGGGCAGAGCTGGGGAGGGGAGGGGAGGGCAGAGCTGGGGAGGGGAGGGGGAGGGCAGGGCAGGACTTCAGTACCAACCAACCTGCCCTGGCTAATCCTTGGTTTAAAGGGGACTTCAGTCTAGAATAGGTCAAGTGTACACATCGCCCTCAGTATCTGGGAGAGATGTGCGGTAGTGTGTGTGTGTGTGTGTGTGTTATTCCCGGCGCCTATTCCAACGCCAGGTCAACCCACTCTCACCCACCGTGGGGAAGCCACGGTGGGTGAGATTCCCATGTGCCAGGCATTCACACGCCTGGCACATGGGAATATCCTTCCACACCACACACCACACCACAGACAAACTACACAGGACAAAACTAACACACACACACACACACACTCACACACACAAACTAAACAGCAGCTCCAAATATCTTTCCAAAGTATAAAATGAACAGAACCAGTTGACAATGAGTTGTCCTGTCTCGCCAGCCATTTAAAGTCTTGTTTCTCTCCTCCCCCCCACCCACCCCTCACCTCCCCCTGCCCCTTCTCCCCCAGCCAATCCTCTAGTGAAGCTAACTGAAAGTCTGTTTCTTTGTGTGTATATATATATATATTATTATATTATCGTGTTCCAACATTCTCAATAAAGACGTTTTTTTCCACGGTCGCGGATTTACTTGAAGTGGGGGCAGAGGTGGTGGGGGGGAGGGGAGGGGGGGGGAGAGGCGTGGATGGGGGGGGGGGGGGGAATGTTGGGAGACAGGTCCAATTACCATCACGCACTTCCCCCCTTTCTCTCTCTCTTCCCACCACCCCCCCACCCCTCCCCCACTAGCGTAAGACACCAGCCCCCACCCCCCTCCACCCACCACCCCACCGCTCCCATCCCCATCCCATTCCGTGAATCCATCTTGGGCTGCGCAGGTCTCAATGGCGGCCCCCAGAGTTTCCGCAGGCAGGGCGATGGCCAGGACTCAGTTTTTCCCATCGGGCGTCGCAAGGCTCGTCCACTCACCCTCAAAGGGCATCCGAGACCCTCCCTCAGAAGATGCCTTGGAGTGACGGAGGCAGCCCGTGGCACAGGAAGGCCGTGGCGAAGAGAAGGTTGGCAGCCAGGCTGAGGCCCACCAGGCACTTGCATAGGATGTCTCTATAGAGGCCTGGGGTTGGTGTGTTGCAGGTGAGGGGAGGGAGGGATGGGGAGGTGAGGGATGGAGAGGGAGTGAGGGAGGGATGGAGAGGGGAAGGAGGGAGTGAGGGAGCAGAAAACATGAAACGTGAGTAACAGAAAACTGGACAATCTGAAAGGAAAACTTTACAATGATAGACTTTTACCTGGTTCTCGTTCACATATTAAGGAACTGTGTGTGTTTTTGTGTGTGTGTGTGTGTGTGTGTGTGCGTACATTGTGAGTGTGAGGGAAGACTGTGAGGATGTATGAGGATAGATTTGACGGAAATAAAAAGAGCCCTGGTGTTTTTTTGTCAAGTGTTTGCCCTCCCGTTAAACTTTCGCCATCAATTGGCTACCACGTTTCGCCCACCAAAGATACAGTCACTTCGCTTCACAGTATGTTTTGCAGAGATTATTATTATTCAAATTCTTATATTATTCCAACTCCGAAACTCTTAACCGTTCGTCTCTAAGGTGTCTCCAATGCGCTGCTCTCTCTCTCTCTCTCTCTCTCTCTCTCTCAGGCCTTTGCTGAATGGAGTGGTGGGGGTGGGGGGGATGTGAAGCAGTAATCCCCAATCTCAACAGCCCACCTTGTGTAACTCCATCATCGAGACAGCTGCAAGCCCAACACTTAGCAGGATAGTTACAGATCTTTCAATGCTCTATCGTAAGTGAAATGAATCCCCTCCACCCACCCCCACCTCACCCTGGTACAGAATGGGATGGGGGGGGCGGGGGAGGCACAAACGATGGAAAAAAAGCTTGCATCCCGATCTCATCTCCGCCACCCTGCCCTACCCTCCCTCTCCCCACAAAACATACCGTCAACTCGCTTTACAGTATATTCCAGTGGCTTCCAAACTTTGAATAGCGGCTGCATCCCTCCCCACCACGTCTTTCACACTCGGCTCCACACACTCTCTCCCTCTCCCCCAACCTCGCTCCCTCTCTCCCTCCCTTATTCGCTCTATCCATCCTCCCTTCCCTCCCCCATCCACCCAACCTCCATCTCTCCACCCATCCGCCTCTCTCTCTCCCTCCCTCATCTATCCCTATCTCCATCTTTATCCCTCTATCCCTCCCTCTATCCCTCCCTCCCTCACCACACAACACAAACCTGTGTCCCTGGCTCGGTGGCTGTTTTGTTGTTGACCGGCTAGGTTTGTTGTAGTGTCCACCGCACAGGCCGAGGGACTCGGAGGAGGTGTCCTTCAA